>JAKUBB010000014.1:0-241210 GCA_030563085.1 Pichia sp. NRRL Y-27259
GGCTCTTCTCCCCGGCTCTTTTCCACCACCTCTCCGGTGCTATCGTCCCACTCCACCCAACAATGAACATCTTGACTCCGCAGCGTCTGCAGCGGTTGTCGACGTGGGAACACCTCGGCGACTCGTGGTTCCTTGTGGCAACCGCCACGCTCACCGTGTGCAACCGCCCGCAGGAGATCCCCCGCCTCTACCACTATGCAATGCACGCAGCAGCAGCGGCCTCGTCCGCCTCGCCGGCGGTCCCTCCTCCGCCGCAGCTCGATGCGATTCTCGCCAAGTTCGCCGACGTTCGTGCAACGGGCACGGACGCTACATTCGACCCGTACGCCGCCGCCGGCAGCGCCGCCCGCCGTCGCTGCCTCGAGCTCACGGAAAAGCTCCGCGAAAGCATTCTCAAGACGGCGGCGCTCTCGGGCCTCCCGCGGGCGATCAATGCGCTGACGCTGCTCCGGGACAGCACGCCGGCGGGCCTGCGCCAGGAGTGCGCCGCCGGCGGGACAAAGCGCCCGCCTGTGGCATCGTGGGCGGACTACGTCGCCGAGCAGCAGCGCGGCCAGGCGTACTGGGACCGCGTGTACACGAAGATCAGCACGCGCGTGGCCGGCCAGCTCGCCAGCGCCTACCCGGACCTCTGGACGTACACGCTGCAGCACGTCTACGCGCCGTTGCTCTCGTACACGGACGTGCTTTCGGCGGACGAGACGGCGCTCGTTGTCGTCGCGTCGCTTGTTCCGCAGGACGTGAACCCGCAGCTCAAGGGCCACCTGCGTGGCGCAGTCAACGGCGGCGTGCCCGTCGAACGAGTGCGTGCCGCCCGCGACATGGCCGTCGAGCTCGGTGGCTGGTGCGGGGCCGTGTGGCGCGGGCCCGTGGCGCAGGTGTAACTTGACGCCGGTACAGCGTGGCAGCTGCTTGCGTAAGCATGTAGCGATCGCGCGCCAGCACGTGCGCACGCGCACACACACGTGTTGCCCTTTTCTCCCCTCTGACTCGGAGCTGTGGAGTGTGGCAGTTTGTCAGCGGCAGCCTTTGTCAGCGGTGACCCGGTTGCGGGCGCCAGCGTGCAGAAACTGGGGGAGAAAGCGAGAAAGAGATAGAGGTGAGCTGGTACCATACTCGTTCTCCGGCTTGTCAACACCATGGAGAAGACGGTGCTAGGTGACACACAGGCTGGACGTGCCTTCTCTTTTTTTTCTCCTTTCTCCTGCTTTTTTCTGCTTTTGTTCTCCTTCTTCTTTACTTTGTAAAATCCATCAGGCCAAGTAGCAGCATACAACAAGCACACATCGACAGCGTCTCCGCGTCTCCGCTCCCGCCCCTCCGACCCCTCCCGTTCCTGCCTCCCGTCTAGTCTAGTGTTCGTGTCTCTGCCGTTCCAATGTCTGACCTCCAAGGCTTGAACAATAGCAATACCAACAACAGTAGCAGCAGCAGCAGCAAGGACCGCTCCATCAAAGACAGCTCCTCCGACTTCGGCAGCGCGTTTATAAACGGCAACAACAGCAACATGGACCCGGGCTCCTCCAACGACGATACCCCGATGGCGCTCTTGGAGCAGCTCGTCTACATCGACAACTTCTTCCAGCAGTCCGATTCTCCGAACGTTCAGGGCGGCGACAACTTCGACGACCAGCTCCAGAGAGAGTTGGCGGCGTTCGCAAACGACACCTTCATCTTCCCCGACGAGGACAAGCCGAAACAGGCGTCCTCGAACGGCGACAACAACAATAGTAACAATAATAATAACAGCAACAAGCCGAATCCAAAGAACCCACCCAGCAACAATAGCGACAACCTGCTCTCGTTTGCACAGGCCTCTTTCGAGCAGATCTCCCCCGCAGACATGTCCTCCGTCTCAAGCCCTATCCCGCCAACACACTACCAGAACTTGTCACAGCGCTACAACAACTCCAAGCAGAAGTTCACCTACCAGGAGTCGATGAGCCAGCACATGACAACCATCCCCTCCACCATCCACGAGCTCTTGGGCAGCGGCAACCCCGCTGCGTCAACGTCCCCGGCAAACCTCAGCAACGCCAGTAACACCAGCAACGCCAACGCCAACGCCAACGCCAACGCCAACACCGCTAACCCCACCACAAGCCTGACTACAATCAACCCCACTGCCAGCTCCACCAGAAGCAACAACAACAGCAACGCCTCCGACCTCTTTGACAACCCCCGTGCAAGACACCACGCCGCAAACTCAACGAGCACCTCGAGCACCAATCCGCTCGATACCGTCGAAGCAAGGAAGGTCCAGGTCCCACAGGGCGCCCAGAACACGCTTGCCGCCGCAGGCCTCTCGCAGACCCAGATCGACGCTCTTGCCAGCTTGATCGCCTTCCACAAGTCCGATAACCTCGGCAAAGCACAGGCCTCTCCAGGCGCCTCTGGACAGTTCCCTCCTTTCAACCAACAGTCCTCACAACCTGCAACCCCACAAAACTTCCAGCTATTGCAAGAACTAAGCAATCAGCAGCGACAGCATCAGCCCCAACAGCCTCAGCAGCCCAACAACAACAACAATAACAACAACGTCAACAACCTCTTGGTGGGTCTTCTCACCCAGTCGTTGGTGAATAACGTCGGATCTCCACAACAACAGCCGCAACAGCAGCAGCAACCCCAGAATAACCTGGCGTCCTCTCTTTTGTCGTTGTTGGCCGGAACCGCTCTTGACAATGGCAACCAAGGAAATGTGTTGAACCTCTTGCTGCAGCTTCAACAGCAGCAGCAGCAGCAGCAGCAGCAGCAACAACAACAACAACAGACTTTAAACTTGCAGTCGATACTGTCCAACCAAATCCAAGGCAGCGGTCTCTCCACGTTGAGCAATACCCCTAATTCAACCCAACTGACGGGATCAGCAGGGTCGCCACCCGTGCCTGCCAGCTCAAACAACAAGAAGCAAACCCTCACATTCAAGAACTCGCTGCTGGATATGAGCAAATCGACTTCGGAGCCGTTAGTAAGGAAGAGCACGTCTTCGTTCAACTCCATCTCTGCTAACGCGAAAACCCCCGTCTCGATCAGCCTTGCTCCAGGGTCCACCTCGAGCTCGCTACAAGCAGCAGCCTCAGCCATTGCTGTAGACAAAAAAGAGGGCTCTTCAAAGACCGCAGAGCCATCCTCAGGAGGTTCAAGTGCAACAAGTTCAAACACTGCTGGTTCAGGTGAAAGCGCTCGGACCGCCAAGGGGACTGCTTCGGTGCGGTTCAGACAAAAGAAGAAGCTCAAAGAACAGGAAATGGAAAAGAACCTCCGAGAGGCAAAGGAGGTGGCAGATGCTTTGCAAGCCCGCATCCAGCAGTTGGAGATGGAAAACAGATTGCTTCGTGATTTGGTTGTCGAAAAGAGCCACCAGCGTGACAGCGAGGAAGTCGAAAGGTTAAGAAAGAAAGCCAGATTGCAGGTGAAGGGTAAAGAGTAGTGAGTTTCGTGGGAGCTTCAACAACTCCCCTTCGTCCTTTCTGTGTTGATTGTATGTATATATGTATTTTGGTTCATATTTACACAAGGTAATAACAAATTCATGTTAAAACTTACGTAATTGCATCTCCCTTCCCGAGCGTAGAAAATAGGTGCTGCTTATTTCCCACCACCACTATGTTGCGCAGCACTCCCGATGGAAGAGAGGCTGCATTGGCACAGACACAGCTGTGCTGGCCTGTTTGCATCATTGGATTAGAGAAGATAAGCCAAACTCACACAGGTCGGAAAACTATACAAAATGAAGGCTGTCGTTTCTGTACGTCACACTACCGGTGAAGCCCGAAAAAGCTTTGTCTCCCACTTCTTACAAGATCGAACAATCGCATAGATACTAACATGACTTAAACATTGAACGGATGTTGAAATGCAACGCATGCAAGCTCTGTACATGCTCCGCACCTCAGCTTCCTGTTTGCTTGTTCCCCCTCTCTCTACCATTATTCTAGCCTGCACAAGCATGGTTCTGTACAGTAGTGTCAGCATTCGGTGTTGTTATCTTGTCTGTCATTGCAGGACTCTTCTACGCAAACCATGAGACGATGATGGGCTCTATCAGTTCTCCAAACGATGGAAAAGGTGTGGCGAAGACCATACTAGGCGCCATCGTTCTCTACCTTGCCTTCTTGGCATTCTGCGGATGTCAAATTTGTGTAATAAACAGACAGAGCAAAATCCAGTTATGATCAGAGCCAGAATCTTCACGACTTTACATTCTCACAAACCCTCTAATACCACAGCTCTGCCCTCTAAAATAAAACGTCCGCTCTATCTACATACATCTATAAGCACATACCTCATACTTTCACACAACCTGAAGCCCGGTTCTTGTCCGAAAGGAGAAAAAGTTGACATGAATGGATATTTTGTAATCTATAGTTAAATAGACAGTCTCTAAAATATTTGACGTTCTTATGGCATGTATAGCCCCTACCCTACTTATCCTGCACCTTTTTGAAATGTAGCATTTATACCTGCAAGTTCAACGTGAGTGTAGATAGGGGGCTGTAGCCCTTACATGCACAAATGTACCATCTACTGGATGAACATATGTAGTACAGCAGAATAGAAAAGCTGTTTAGGGAAGAGTTGAAAGAGAAGGGTAATCCTCCGACCATAAAATTGGTATTGTTAGATGAGGCTTTTGCACGGAGTCTTCTCACTTCAATACTCATTAAGCCCGTTATATCCCTCACGTACTGGTGGATGTTTTTCAGCATATTTCTTTCTTTCCAGACAAAGTGTGTTACATTATACCATTATACAATCTTTGAAGAAGGTAGAATGTTGAGAGTCGCAAATAGAAGATGTTCATCACATTTTGCCTCGGTTGTTGCTCAACAGCTGAGACTTGCGAGATGGCAGACCACCACTTCCGGAGTTCTTGGCACGAACAGATTCGTGCAAACTCCTAGAGCGCCTGACACACAAGAAATAAATGGTTCATCAAATAAATCATCATCGACAGCATCAACTGCACTGTCGGTCACAGATCCTTATATCGTATACAGACATCTCGTCAATTCAAAAGAGATCGAGCCTGACCCACATCAATTAGCGTCTATCAAAAAGTTACGTGCTCTCTCAGAGAGTTTACAGTATTACAAGCCCAAGCTTACTTCTGTGAGAATTAACCGGCTGGTCAGAGAACTTGAAATTAGATACAATCAACAGAAGCAAGATGATAAGGGAGTTTTATTTGGATATACTGTCGGATGGTTTCGTGAACGTGAAAACACCAAATTGAGAACAGAATTAGTTAAAGTGTTGAACGATTACGAAGAATTGAGTTCTGCTGAGATGAAGGACATCCCTAAGGGGTTATTGATCAATGGTGAAGTTGGTTGTGGAAAGACAATGTTGATGGACATTTTTGCAGATTCATTACCTATCCAGGGTAAGTGGAGAATTCATTGGGGTGTTTTCATCCAATGGGTAATGAAGGAAATAGAAAACATTTCGTCAAGGAAAAGAGATCGTTTTATGCAAGCTAATCATCCATTATTGAACTATGAAAATGAATTTGTCCTATTTGAAGTTGCGGCAAGAATGATTGAAAAATGCCATGTTTTGATTCTTGATGAATTCATGCTACCCGATATCGCATCTGCAAAGATCATCAATGTACTTTTCGTCTATTACTTTAAACTTGGCGGGGTATTGGTTGCAAGTAGTAACAGATTGCCAGAAGAACTGTATTCTGGATCCATAAATAAATCAACTATGGGCAGCTTTGAACAAATACTTAGGGCCAGATGTGATGTCTGGGATATGCAAAGTGAAATTGATTATCGTACCAATTTAAAAGAAGATGATATTGCCGATGAGAAATGGCTGGTTCTTCAAAGTGATGAAAATCATAATGAGGTGTGGAATAATCTTATTGCAAAATTCATTGATCTAAAAAACTGTGAAATCAACGCCATTAGTTTCACTAGTTATGGTAGAGATATTGTCATTCCAAAATCAGGCAATGGGGTAGCCTATTTTGAGTTCGATGATGTCGTTAGAGATTCGGCCTACGGTCCAGGAGACTTCATTTCTATTGCCACCAAGTATCCAACAATAATTATTGAGAATGTCCCTATTCTGTCAATAAAGATGAAAAACCACGCACGTCGTTTAATTACATTTATTGACGCCATCTATGACTCTAGATGTAATTTGGTTATCAAACTTGAGACAGATCCAGTTCATCTTTTTTTTCCCGATATTCGTGATAACACTCCAACAAGGTTCAAATGTACACCTTTAGAAGATGGCCCCAATCCGGTCTGCTTAAGTGAAGCTCTTAAGTACAAAAATGATTCTGCCACAACTACAGAGGATGTTCAAAACATAGAAATGTTTGCAAAGACAGAAATGGATCTATCCAATCCTTATAGACCGAACTTTGCTACATATGAGGATGACAACAAGGCATACGACATCGACAAAGGTGAGGAGGATATGAAGAAGAACTTTACCGATATGAAGAAATTCACCGGAGAAGATGAAATGTTTGCATATAAAAGAGCCGTTAGCAGAATTAATGAAATGACCCATTCGACAAGATGGAGAAACACCAGATGGATCCCATTGCACGATAGTATCAAGCCATGGGAGAGCGTTAAGGGCGCCGTTGAAGAGGAGGTTGAAAACCAGCAACAGAAATCGATGCTGGTTCAGCCCGAAGATTCCGAATCTGATGAGAAAGGAGAATTGGTTCAGAAAAGTGGTACCGTCACACAAAGAAAAGACGCCCCTGAGTTTAAGGAATACAATTTCTGGTCGATGGGCAATTGGAAGAGCAAGAAGGACAAATTGCAGGATGAGATTGCCAGAAGATGGGTCCAAGGTATTGGCGATTCTAAGAAATGAGAATTGGAAAAGGTAGTAGAAATTTCAGGAAATGCCAGTCGGAAGAAGTATAGAGAGCACGCTCGCACTGTGAGCTTTTTCTCCTTTTTCTGCACAGTGGGACCGATTGGATAGGAGTAGGAGGAAGGGAAAAATAACGCCTTAACTTCTTTTGGTGCCTGAGAAAAACTCTTTTTGTGTAACAGGACCATACATAGTATTTATCAATTATATAGAGAAAAACTTTCAATAAAGCAAGTATAGGGATAGCCTGAGAAAAAAGCCGATTGAGTTTGAAAAAGTCTTGTGCATGAGAGGAGTACCAAACAAAGAGAAATAAATATTAGTTTCTCTTATCATATATATACACTTGCACAGTTAACAGCAGACGGCATCACCTCAATTCCATATTGACATATAGCATAACATCATGGAATATCTCAAGATCACAAAAGTAGACGATGTGGTGATGTACCGGCGGGGCCAGAAGTACTCTGGGACGCTCCACCTGACTACGCATCATATTATATTCACCATTGTCCCTGACAAGGCCAGCGAGAGTAAGAGCAGACCGTCTGAACTTTGGTTCTGTTATCCGATGATTGAAAGGGTAGACTTTAATAGAGGTTCGGCGTTACTATACGAGGCGGACCCCAACTTAGCCGATAGTTATGGCAACACTGCAAACTCCAATTCGGGGAATCGTTTGACCAATGGCATAGCTGAATCTATCACCAGTTCAGCATTGGCGACAACCGCTAGTGAATTCACCAATTCACTCACGAATGGCCTTGGATTCGGCAATGTGCTTGCGTTGAATAAGGAAGGCACTGAAAAGGAAGATGAGGCCAATGGGGGAACGATGCTACCATTGTCGATAAAGGAAGACGGCGATGATGTAAGCGATCATACTGAGACTGCAGCTGAGAAGAGGCAATATGAGTTAGAAAGTAGACAGAGAAAACTATGCAGGGGTGCATCGATTCGAATACAGTTCCGTGACTTCAACTACATTTCGTTTGATTTCAGAAATATTCTCAAGGGGAATGATGTTTTTGAGAGTATGATGAGGTTGACATGCATAGATACCATTGACAAGCTTTACGCATTCATATATCAACCTATTCGGATTGAGACAGTGTTCAATGGATGGGAGGATTACGATGTCAGGAGAGAGTTTGAAAGGCAGGGATTAAAATTTGATGGTGCTGGGGCTGAGAAAACCGTTGGATGTAGCCAATGGAGAATCACGTCACTGAATAAGAACTATGAGTTGTGTCCTTCATATCCAAAAGAGCTTTTAGTTCCCAAAAACATATCAGATACTATGCTTGCACACACGGTTAAATTTAGATCTAAGAATCGGTTTCCTGCTCTATCCTACTACTATAAGAAGAACGGGTGCAGTATTGTTAGATGCTCGCAGCCACTTGTGGGAATCAAGCAGAACAGGTCCATCCAGGATGAGAACTTGCTACAGGAGGTATTCCGGACGAATGATTTGGTGAAGGGCAAGAACTTGATTGTCGATGCAAGGCCATTGACGAACGCGATGGCGCAAGTAGCGTTGGGTGCCGGGACAGAGATCATGGATAACTACGGCGACAACAACCGGAAGGTCTTCTTGAACATCGAGAATATCCATGTGATGCGGGACAGCTTGAACAAGGTGAAATTGTTATTGAGGAATAGCGATGTGAACGGGTGCAACGTTCCGCTCAACCAGGAGGCGCTCAACAAGAGTGGGTGGTTGGAGCACATCAGCAAGCTGTTACGGGCGACCGAGTTGTTGGTGAAGCACCTTGTGTACGAGGGTGTCCACTTGGTGGTGCACTGCTCGGACGGGTGGGACCGGACGTCGCAGGTGTGTTCCTTGGTGGAGCTGTGTGTTGACCCGTACTACCGCACGATGGAGGGGTTCATTGTGCTTGTGGAGAAGGAGTGGGTGTCGTTTGGGCACCGGTTCAACGAGCGGTGCGGGCACATGCAGCGGGAGAGCAAGTTCTACAACAACACGGAGGAGGGGAACTTCCAGAAGATCCGGAACCTTAACCAGCGGTTCAAGCACCAGCAGAACATGAAGTTCGAGAGTCCGATTTTCCAGCAGTTTCTCGACTGCGTGTACCAGGTGCTGGTGCAACACCCGACCAAGTTCGAGTTCAACGAGCGCTTCTTGAGACGGCTGGTGTACCACTTGTACTCCTGTCAGTACGGGACGTTTTTGATGGACCGGGAGGCGGAGAAGCAACAGTTGCGACTAGCCGAGCGCACGAGAAGCGTGTGGGACTACTTCAAGAGCCGGCGCCCGGAGTTCACCAATCCGGAATACGTTGCGGCAGTGCCGTCTGAGGACTACGAGGCCGACGTACTCGACATCGACTACGGCGCAGTCGTGTGGTGGAGCGAGGTGTTCTGCCGGGACATGAACGGCGGCCGGTGAAGAAGTGACGGATTCATGAAGTCACGTGCGCAACTTCTTCTTTCGTCTCCGACTTCCTTTTAAGGGCCTCTTTCCCGCCCAGCCGCCCAGCCGCCTCACGGACTTCCGGCCGGCCGCGGGCGACAGCTGGCCACGGGCCACTGGGCACTTTTTCCGCGGGCGCGGCCGGCCGATCGACGTTTTTTCCCGGGGTGACCGCCGCTGGACCAGCGGAACAGGCTCGGCGGATCGGTGGACGATGTCCGGCGAGGTCAGGCCTGGAGCAGGGGGTATATATCGGTGGGCAGACGGCCAGCGTGGGGTTGGCGGGCGTGGGTCGGGGCGGTCCGTGGTGATTGCGAGTGCTCAGCTGGTGTTTGTCTTTCTATCTGTCTCTGTTTGCTGTTTGTTCTTGCTGGAAAAGCTCGTTCTCTGTCCCAGATAGACACACATAGACACAACTAAACATCTACACATCCAACGTCGCCACCATGTTTTCCAGAGCAATCAACAAATCGTTTCTAAAAAAGGTACGTACACGAAAAAGAATATAGATTGATAGATGAGTCGATAGATAAAGCTAGAAGTGGTTTTCCTCGATCTTCTGAAGCAATTGAATACTAACTGGCGTTGCCCCTTTTCTCCAGTCTGCACAGCAAGTCAGAAAACTGTCGATCCATGAGTACAGATCTGCAGCTCTTCTCAAGTCGTACGGCATCGGTGCTCCTCGTGGTGAGGCTGCTAGAACCCCAGAGGAGGCGTACAAGGCCGCCAAGGACTTGAACACCAACGAGATGGTGATCAAAGCACAGGCATTGACCGGTGGTAGAGGTAAGGGCCACTTTGACAACGGCTTGCAGTCCGGTGTCCGGTTGATCGAGACCCCTGAAGAGGCCAAGGATTTGGCCTCCAAGATGCTCAACCACAAGTTGATCACCAAGCAGACCGGTGCCGCAGGTAAGATTGTCACCGCCGTCTACGTGGTTGAAAGAAAGTACGCTCTCCAGGAGGCATACTTGTCCATCGTCATGGACAGAAAGAACCAATCCACCATGATCATCGCCTCCTCCGAAGGTGGTATGGACATCGAGGGTGTTGCCAAGAAAAACCCAGACGCCATCAAGAAATTTCCTGTGGAGATCGACAACGGTGTCTCGGACAAGTTGGCCACCGAGATCGCCTCCGGCTTGCACTTCACCGCCGACGCCATTCCAAAGGCCGCCAAGACGATCCAAACGCTATACAAGATCTTCAAGGAGAAGGACGCCACCCAAATCGAAATCAACCCATTGTCCGAAACCAAGGAACACGAAGTCATGTGCATGGACGCCAAGTTCAACTTCGACGATAATGCCGCCTACAGACAAAAGGAAGTCTTCTCCTGGAGAGATACTACTCAAGAAGACCCAGATGAGGTCACCGCCTCCAAGTACGGCTTGAACTTCATCAAGTTGAACGGTAACATCGGTTGTCTTGTCAATGGTGCTGGTTTAGCCATGGCAACAATGGATGTCGTGAAGCTCTACGGCGGTGAGCCAGCAAACTTCTTGGACGTCGGTGGTGCTGCCACCCCGGAAACCATCGAAAAGGCCTTCGAATTGATTTTGACAGAAAAGAAGGTTTCGGCCATCTTTGTTAACATCTTCGGTGGTATCGTCAGATGTGACTACGTTGCCGACGGTTTGATCCAGGCTACAAAGAACTTGGGCTTGACGATCCCTGTTGTGGTTAGACTCCAAGGTACCAACTTCGCCATCGCCAAGAAGATGATTGAAGAATCCGGCTTGAAGTTATACCTCGAAGAAGACTTGGACAAGGCTGCCGAAAAGGCCGTCGAATTAGGTAAGAAGTAGAAAAATAACCACCACCACCCATCTCTCTCCCTATTCTAATAACAATTCTTACATCTCTAATAATGTCTTAGTGTATATATCTTAATTATAATTTTTGTCTAAAAAGTTATTTATTTATTTATGATTATTTATTCGTCCATCCATCCGTTCCATCCATCATCGGCTGACTACAGTTTTGTCTGTTCAAAGAGAAGGTCCAGATACTCGTCTTGTGTGAACTTGGACTTCAATACGTTGCTGGACGTCTCGACGAAATTTTTCGCTATGAACTGCTCGTCGCATGGCACAATGGCAAACTCAGAACCTTCTTCTTCGTTCTCCAGCTTGGCACTCAACAAGGCTCCTCCCAATCGTGGCACGTTCTCCTTCGTGCTCTTGGCACTCATCGTAACCACACTCACATTCTTTATCTTCTTATTTCCCTCGCTGCCATTGCCATTGCCGTTGCTGTTGCCGTTGGTATTGCCGTTATTGCCGTTGCCACTTTCTCCGTTCAGCTCACGCTGCAGCTCACGCTCGCGTTCCAGTTTGCTCATCTTCGACTGGTCTATGTACGAGAAGTGCGGACGAAGCATGCATGTGTCCGACAGTGGGGTCACATGCAGCCTTCCCTCCTGATCTTGGACCCCAATAAGGTATCGACTACCTCCAACGGAACCAGGCTGTGTGCGGATTGAGGAAAGTGAATTGAGAGGATTGTTCGACATGGACGCAGACTTCTTCTCCTGCTTCACCTTATCGCTCTCACTGGCATCCTTTGGCTGTATCACAGAAATAGATGGGATTGTGCCATCCGAAAGCTTCCCAATCGGTTCGTCGTGGATGATCACTCCTCGGAGAATTTGCTCAGAGATGTTGTATTTTTCAGACGCAGTCTCACTGAAAAAGTTGCTCGTATCCAACGGCAAACGCAATTCCACAACCCCTGATTCAGGTTTGATTTGTAGTTTGTGTAATGCAGAAATGTGGTCTTGCGCCAGATGCGAATGGCGAGATTTGTTCGGAAACTGTAGGAGTAAGGGAGCCAATGTCTCGCTCTTGACAGTGGCATTGAGATGTAATGGAATTGTGTCGACAATCGGATCATCCAGATCCTCGTCATCAGAATCAGATTCTTCATCGTCATAATATTTCATCTCAACATCCCCCTCTTCCGCTTGGTTGTTCGTCTCCTCCTTTCCGTCACTTTCTGTTTCTTCCTTTTTTATTTGTATATCCTCGGTATCTGCCTCGACACCGGGCTCGAGCTTCACGTGCACCTCATGTTGGTCCGGCTCCTCTGCAACAAACAACGATGACATGTCGTACTGTATGTCTTTTTGGTAGTATGTATGCACTATTAAACTGCTTGAGTCTCCTGGGATCCCGCTTTTCTAGGCTATATATAAACACTACAAAAGGACAGGAGATAATAACGATAATAATAAAATCATCATCAAAAAAATCGGAAAACATGGCTGTGTGGTCTGAAATTTTTTCTCTTTATTAGGCTTTTTTTCTATTTTCCTTTCAGATATTTTTTTCCAGAGTTTGCTATTCATGTAGGAAAAATCCGTGTCGTTCTGCTTTTATTCAAGAAGCTAAACACTGTCACAAATTAATAAACAACATGAGTGATGATGAAGATGGAGGAATGCTCCTGAATTTTGCAGCTCCTCGGGCAAATTCAGGAAATCAATCATCGAAAAAGGGTAAAAAGACATCAATCAAAATTAAGGGTGGTAGATGGGCTGATAGGAGGAAAACTCAACTGGAATTGATGGGGAGATCCAACAAGAAACAAAAGAATGATTCTGGACTCTCTGGAGCAAATGAAACTCCAGTCGCTTCAAGACCTCATAAAAGAGGTACAGATTATTCCTCCGCCAACGATGCTGAAGATTCATCTAAAAGACCTAGAAATGACTCAACATACAAGCCTGAAACAATAATATCATCTTTATTCACTGCTAATCCAGAAATTCAGAAACGTGACTATGAAAAGGAAATTGATGAATCTAAATTGATACCTTCAAATGCCCCTGTGATCGATCCAAATGCAGATTTCAAAGCTCTAGGGCTTCATAAGAATTTGCTCAAATGCTTAGACGAGGCTAAATTCACTAAGCCAACAAAGATTCAAAGAATGGCAATCCCAAAACTTATATCTCTAGGACATCAAAGGACAAGAACTAATCCTTTCCCGCCTCAACCTCGGGATATGTTCATGCAAGCACAAACAGGTTCGGGTAAAACCATGGCATTTTCACTACCTGTCCTAAACATGTTGTTATCTTCAAAAGGTAATATTAATAGACAGAGTGGTATTTATGCTCTCATTTTGACTCCAACCCGTGAATTGGCACAACAAATTTACTCTTTCATTGAAGACCATCTTTGTAAAAAGGCCTGTAACTGGATAGTACCAGGTATAGTTATCGGTGGTGAGAGAAAAAAATCAGAAAAGGCTAGACTAAGAAAGGGTATCAATATATTAGTGGCCACTCCTGGTAGACTTGTCGATCATATTGAGAATACACAATCTTTAGATCTTTCTAAAATTCGTTATTTAATCTTTGATGAAGGTGATCGACTCATGGAATTGGGATTTGAGGAATCTATCGCCAAAATTATTAGCAAATTGCAAAAAGATTATAGAGATAATGATTGTTTGGGACCTTTAGCCGATATTCTTCCGCCAAGGAGAGTTAGTATTTTGTGTTCAGCTACTCTCAAGGGGAATGTGAAGAAGTTAGGTGAAATTGCCTTGAATAATCCAGAAATTATAAGTGCAAACTCTGCTGAAGCGTCTGAAGAGTTAGACCACCACATGAAAGCACCAGAACAATTGATACAAGAGGTTGTGGTTGTTCCTCCAAAGCTCCGTTTCACCACCTTAAGTGGTGTTTTGATGAATGTGACTCGTGGAAAAAGTAGTTTCACTAAGACTTTGGTGTTTTTGAGTTGCTCACACTCTGTTGATTTCCATTTCATTGCTTTAACCAAAGATGGAAAAAGATTGAAAATTGATAGAGAAAGAAAGGAAATTTTGAGGAAATTAAAACTAAACAAAGAAAAAGGTAAGGAAAATAGTAAAAACAATGATTCTAAAGATCAAGATAAAGATAAAGAAGAAGAGGATTTGCTAGGAAGTATAACAGCAATGACATCCCCTAACATCTCACCGGATACAATCATTTACAAGCTTCACGGTTCGCTGTCTCAACAGACACGTACTGCGACCTTGAATCAGTTCACTAATGATAATTCTCACAACACAATTTTATTATGCACTGATGTTGCTTCTCGTGGTTTGGATCTTCCTGCTATCGATTATGTTGTCGAGTATGATCCTCCATTTTGTGTTGCTGATCATCTCCATCGTGTAGGTAGAACAGCTAGATTAGGAAGGAAAGGTTTGTCGGTTTTGTTTCTAATGCCAGGCGATGAGGAAAAGTACATCGAAAAGATCACTCCTATGCATGGTGATACTTTGAAATTTGTGAATTATGAGAATATTCTTGCTAAAGCATTTGGAAAAAGTGCAGAGTCTGTTAAGGATGATGATAATAATGATGGCGGTAAAGAGAAAGAAATTAAAAGAAAGGGAAACAAGTTCAATAGGGAGGGTGCATGGGACATGTATGCTACCACTTATCAGTTGAACCTCGAAAAATGGCTTCTTGAAGATAGCAGAGCTTTAGAAATTGCAACTGATGCATTCATAAGTCATATAAGAGCATATGCCACACACTTGTCCACAGAAAGAGACTGTTTCAACGTGAAGAAAATCCATTTGGGACATTTGGCCAAGGCTTTTGGGCTTAGGGAAACGCCAAAGAAGTTGTCATCCAATAGTAATGTTGCCGGTGATGATAGTAAGAAGAAAGAAAGTGCCAAGAACAAGATGTTTAGATTGGCAAGATTGGCTGTTAAGTCACAAAATGATGAGTTCAACTTTGCTTAACTAAGTTTCCATAACATCTGTATCTATTTATTTTACACCTTTTTATAAAAATTGACACGAGAAAAAGGACTTTATATTTCCCGTAAAACACATTCTATTTCTCGAGCCAAGATTTCTTGGGATTTGAATTCTGAGCTTTGATGAACTTCCAAAATATTTTTTATCCAGCCCAACTTCCTATCAGATAGCAAATTGGATCTTCTGAAAAAGTGGTAAGAAATGCAACCTAGATAACCTATGCAATGAATTTGAAGTACATTGAAAGAAGTAGTCTTAGATTCGTGATCCGCAAAGGCCAAGAAGTCACTCAATGGTGATAAGTCTGATGCACTCACTTCTGTATCAAACGTTATAAAGCTGAAAATGTAACCTATTGCAATCAAACACTGATTTTGTTTTATCTCACTTAAATTGCTGCTTTTATCCAAAACGTTGCATGTTTGAACTATGTCCCACAATTTGTGCCATATTTTTTTGGAGACCATTGCTGTATTAGACTTGATACCAGTTGAAAATTCTGGGTCGCAAACAATAATAATGCTGCATTCAAGGATCAGATTCATAACTTTGGCATCATCAGCTTGGAATGGAAAGGCAAGAAGTAGTCTAGCTAATGAATTTGAAATATTAGTGGTATTCCCACCTTGGAGGAGTGATGCGTTCAAACGCAAATATTTCAGTGACAACAGTAATAAATCAGTGTTCAAAGATTGCAATGCCAGATCACAAAAGTCAAGTACCACATATTTTTCCTCGTCAGTAAGTTTTTCCATCCCTGCTGTCCCAATACTATCAAGCATTTTCATTGTTATCTGATACGTTGATAGTTTTGCAAAATGCTTCATCCAATCGCCTAGTAAATCTGTTAAAGAGCTTTTGGGTAGATTCAAATGAGTATTAGAGTATGCTTTTATGGAGAGATCACCCATGGATCGCACTTGGCCAATGGCTGATACAATATCCAACTCTTTCCAATCAGTCAGCCTAAAAAACGTGATAAGCTGAAAATTAATGATAAAATCTTTAGGGCTGACTTTCAGTAAATCTTTCATAGTTCGATTAAAAGTGCAGTTGGTTTTACCCACTATCCTTCTTTGAAGATAGTTTTTTAAGCTAATATCGGATTCTATTTTGTTGAGTAAGTTGAGTTTTAGTTGCAATAATTCTGTAAGATCTTTTTTGGCATAATGTGTTGCTTTCTTCAACTGCTCTAAGATCATCTCATACTCCAATTTTGAGTTTTCTAACTCTCCCGATCTTCTCAATTCTTCTAAAGATTGGCATTTACTTGAAGGCAAGGGATATGGATCATCATACACAAATCGCACTTTGTTTTTATGATTCACCCAACTATTGGTACTTCTGGGATCTATTCCATCAAATTTTTTTTCTTTCACCTCTTCCTCTTCTTCTTCCTCTTCCTCTGCATCTGACAACGATTTAGACCCATGCACAAAACTTCTTATGCTACCATAATGTCGAACACCATAATCAGCACTGTCATGCACACTAGACGTTTGAGCTTCAACAGAGTCAACAAGCAAGCTTTCATGATCCAGTGACTTCACTTGTGATTGGATTTCAAACAATCGGGAATTCAGTGTTTGTAATGATGCAGAAATTTCAGAGGAAAATTCATCATCAGACAAGTCAATAAGCGGTTTCGAATTTAGATTGTCTTTCTTACGATCGACTAAGCTTCTCTCTTTCGCAAAAAAAGTCGTCTTTTTTCTGTTATGGGTGTTTTTTTGACGCTTAGAAGAATTGGCATCATATTCATCAAGTTCCTCAAACCCTTTGAAATACGAATCAAACTCGATAGTGCTTTGACATTTGGAGATTGGAGAACTGGGCTGCCCGTCAAGAGAATTTTCTTCTAAATCAGTTGTATTCAAACTAATCTCGAATATTGATTCCGTACTTTCTATGGAGGAGCTTTTCAGAGTTTCTGTGCTATTACTCGTGATTGAAAACAGGTTTTGAGAAGAGTTCAGAAATTCGTTATCGCATTTTCCCACTGAATGTTTCTTTGGGGATAGCGATAATTGTTTCCGAACGTTGTATTTTCGCCTGAGCTTACCATAAGAAACAGCCATTTTATGCGACTTTGCAGCTTGTCTAATTATAAAGTAGAACTAATATCAAGAAAGTTATGCAGACATGAAGTTGCGCAAAAAACGCCAAATAGGTGAAATAAATGTTCAACGCGTCGCGTTGCAGATTCATGTCTATCATTATTCATGAAATCGCAGCTGAGAATGTTGAAGTCTTTCTTCTTTCTTCCTGGGAGCTGTAAATTGATTGGTTGCCAATCAAAGGTGAAGCGAAAAACAAAGTATGTATGGTGACTCGGGAACAAAGTTGATACTAGCTGCAAAAAGAGCGATTACGCTGGACAGGATACCGCTTTTTGAGACCGACCTTGTTCAGTCGATAATCAGTGAAAACAACGAACTCCAAAAGCAGAACGATACAACGAATGATGAAAATATACTATCGACAAATAGAACAGAGACTATAGATATTACGGAAAATCAAAGGTTAGATTCCTCGAGGGCACCATCAACTTTGAACACACCGCTTCGAGGAAGCAATAGAAACTTTTTATCGTCATCGGTAACCAATACACCTGGAGCATCTTCAAACTCGACTGAAGTGAAGGAGGTGTTGGATAATCTTCCAGAGTTTGTTAGACAGCTTTTCATTGCACGAAATAAGCGATGTTTACTGGCATATGAGATGTCTCGTTTGCGGCGGTTAGACCAGTTGGTTTGGGATAACGTTGAATTAACATCAGAGCAGTTGGCAGATTTATCACATCATGAAAAGGTTTATTTGGAAAAATACGTTTCATTGGTAAGTGGTGTGAAAGGAGTCATGTCGGAAATAGATTTGGGAGGTGATTTGGAGCCTCCTAGTGACGTTTTCATTGATGTTAGAGTGTTGAAGGATGCAGGAGAGATCATGACCGAATACGGTGTTTTCAACCTTACAAAAGATTCGCAGTTTTTTGTCAGGCGGGTGGATGTGGAAAGGTTGATTCAACAGGGTTATCTAAAGCAACTTTAATCTTATAAGGAGTTTACGACATTACAAAAGCTCTCGAAAACCTTATGGTCTAATCCGTTTCTCCATATTATTTCACGCCGTTCGACATCTAGTTCAAATATATACTCGGAGCCATCAGAATTGAATGTCTTTGATCGTCGGTAGGACCTGGAAAAAACGTTACCTGGGAGCCTGATAGCTATAGCATCACGGAGATGCAAAGAAATATAAGGAAGTGAAAATAGCTTTACCATAATCTTCGACCTCAACAAAAAATTGTCACCTTGTTTGTTTTGTATGAATTGAACAAATCTCTTTGCGTTAAGATATTTGCTGGAATAATTAAATAGCTCTGGTGGAGGTTTATATTCCATTTTATACGTCCAAAATAGAATCCATCTTGTTGTATATGCTCCAGATTTGAATCTGTGTACCCCGTATGAGATCTTGTGCCGGTTTGCTTTCAAATATGGAACCAGCCTTCGCAAAGTAGAAAGATTGCCTATTAATGACGTGAACCACGTAACACGAGTTGAAAAGCTTTCACTATCTTTGAGCAGTTTCATAATAAAGTTGTAGTCGCCGCCATCTGTGATTAGCTCGGATACGTGTCCTTTCGTTTGCGGTTTCAAGTGTTTGTTCTTACGTTCCCTACTTGTAGTCATATGGCGTTCAGATGTGTAAAAGGGTGGATTGCACATCGTGAAAACAAATGCATGTTGCTGAAGATTTAGTTTCTGCTTGAAAAGCGGGAGAAAAGAGTTTTCTTTTTGGTCGACCGCCACGAGTTTAATCAAAGAAAAAAGGTTGTTGCATTGTACATTCATTTCCGCAGCTTCGATGAACTCCGGCACGATATCTGTCGCAACCATTTTCGAAATATTGGAGATGTACTTTGTGCATAGTAGAGGGTATATGCACGATTGGGAGGTTCCAATGTCAAGTCCGAACACAGGCAGCTCGGCTGAGTCCGGTGTTAAATCGATCAATCTCTGAAGAAAATGCACGTAGTCCAACCGGTTGAAATAGTTCGGACATAGCTGTGTTTCTGACAGATGCATAGAGTAGCCCATATCCAACTTCACCAATGTCTTGGTCAAGGCGATCATCGCATGGTGGTCGGAGAAGTTAAATTTACGTGCACTGGCATCCCAATACTTCCGCAACTCCGGCTCGGCAACACACAAGGCTTCGAAATCAAGTCTCCTTGAAATCATAGATGGTCATGAACCCCTGGCTCCTGTTCTCCACTGTCAGACCTGAATCTGGAGAAGTAGGTATCGTGCCGTGCCAAAGTCGTCCAGAGCGAGAAAAGCCGTCTTTTTCACGGACTTTCTCAACACAGACGACCTTTATTCTACCTCACTTGCCTTCGGTGCTGTTCAACAAATTCCCCTTCGAATCAAGGAAGAGCAGAACACAGAATCAGTCAATTGCAATGGCCTCCAGAGTACTTGACGAGTACATCATTCAAGAAGTCGCACGTACATGCCCCGAGCCGTTTCTGGGCTTTCACAGGTGCATGGAAGACCCGGCCATCAAGGACAAATCTGAGTGTGCTACATTCCAGCGTGACCTCCAGCATTGCGTCAAGACTCAGGTTACTGTCTACCACCGTATTGAAAGCAAGTGTTCAGACATTATCCAGAAGTACCAAACCTGTCTCATGAAGGACACCGAGGGAAACACGAGCAGCAAGTGCTACACCGAGTTGAAGAGTCTGAGAGAATGCGCCATGGGGGTCATCCAGGACGAACAGCAAAAAGACCAGGCCGGGACATAAAGTGGCAAAATAAGCGATCTAACGTACCCATGTATCTAGCTGTCTACGATCTATCTACTTTCATTTTATAACCAACAGAAAAAAGAAAGATACCATTTACAACTGTAGTGTTCGACGACCAAGATCTGATGTCATAAGCACACTGTTAGACGTCTCCGATCCATATTGTCCTTGGGCTCTAGCCCGTGGCAGCTTTGTTAGCCTTCGTATCCGCCTTCCCAACCGATGCCGAGCTTTCTCTTCATGGGAACCGGACACCTCTGTAAATCATTTACGTACGCGATAAACTTAAACGCTATGACATAACCACCTATGTCAACCTAGAAATAAAAAAATGTAAACATGTGACAAGTACTTATTTCTAGATTAAGGTAAACTCATAACTCCTTCTTTCGATATCCCTACACATCACTAGCATACTCTCATTCAAGAGGGGTCCTAGTATTCTATGACTTGTAAAAAGTGGCCGAATCTTATGGTTGTACATTCTATAGCTTAAAGCGAAAATATTTTCGACGCCAATATTTACAGCTTTACAGTCCCTTGAAATTTTTCAACATTAGTTCAGAAACATCATCGATAGATAGAGAAAGAGTTTTGGGCTTATCCTAATCTAGAAATAAGTTGAATGCTTATGATGTTGATCATAAATTCCTGTTTTTAGTATCGCGTATGTAAGCGATTTTTACATTGTACAAGCTCTAAGGAGTGAGGAAAAAATTTCGTTTCTGTTTTTTGCTCTGATTCACGGCAGCCTCCTCCCATTTTCTCTTCCTCTTCTTTCTTCTCCTTTTCTTCTTCTCCCTCTTTTCGCTTCTTTGTTCTTCTTCCCCTCTTTCCTTTCTTTTTGGGCAACAACAATCATCAGAAAACATTGGCCTTTATCCTCTGCTTCCACGGGATCTGGGTCTCATTTATTTCTGAGAGAGTGAAACTCTGACAGGAAGAACCTAACTTCGGTTGCGTGAACCTTACCACCATGTTTACTTGACCCTATAATGGTTCGCAAATTCGTAACTGCGGGTAACAAAGAGATTAGAAAGTTAATTAAAGAATGAAGTGATTAGAAAAAGGAGAATTAAAATTAGAAGTGAACATGAGCATGAACTCGAACGTGAAAATGAAAGCGTTGTACATCATAAAAGTAAAGTATCGTCATCCTCTCACTCAGAAACATCATCGTAAAACCCAGTATATACAGGAACAGGCTTAAATGCAAACGGACACTGGGACCCTCCGTTGTCAAACTCATCTAGCCATTGACAGTTGCAATCAAAAACTCCTTCCTTATCTAGCTTCCCGATTATCTCCCATGCTTCTGCAAAACCTGCGTATTCATGACCGCCTGTAAACTCTTTAAACATAACACCAAAGTAGTATATTAGTGACTTCAACCCTCTAATATAGCCCACATCGGGGGCACCCTTGTGGACTGGAGGAAAAGTGGTTTTATCCGAGAATTCGCTGCCTCCAATGACACATTGTGCAAAATCAATTAGACGAACAATTATTGTAGACCCATCCCTCTTTTTCCTGTCCAATTCACTATCGTACATCAAAAGTATGGACGATCCATAAAGCCTGTAATCGATCAAGTTTTCAAATGTATCAACCAATTCTTTCATGTCCTCAATCAACTTGGGCAGATGCTTTACAACAGAAAAAATGCTCTCTCCATCGTACAAAAACCTAGACAATGAAAGGAAAAATTGATATCCGACTTTGACCCTGCGGCCAAAATATTTATCCCTGTTAATAAACTCGGATTTTTTAGCATCCCAAACTTGCATACCGCATATTCTTGTTCCTAGTTCTCTTGATGTGGTCTGGTAGCATTTCTTCCGTTGAGAGGCCTTCTTACTTGGCTTGGCTTCTACGCCATATTGTCTAGTACCCATCTTCAAATCTAGGACGCATGGGTACTTCATTCCAGTGGTAAGATCTTCAAGCAGTATAAACCTTTCGAACCTCGTATGCTTACGTAATGTGTGCTTGTGAGGACATTCTTGTGCCAATTTGTTTTCTTGTTCATTACTTTGGGTTTCAAGATCACTTTGGTTACGCTCGTTGTTGGTACCAGTCAAAAGGTGTTTGTGCTCCACTGGATCCTTCACCCCTTCCATGTCAAATATATCGCTTTCGTTGACATTATCAGCGTCTTCCTCATCCACAATGGCAACTTCCTCACTTTCCTTATTACGGGACAGCCTTTTCAAGTTGGACATGAAAGTCTCTCTATCTGGGAATTTCATTTCTTGTTCTGTGGTGGAGCTATCGTTTCTGAAATTCCGGTGAAGTTTTATATCATCACTTTGTACTGATGAAGGCCCAATAATGGATGTATCCTCATCTTCAAGTACTTCCGTGGGGGAACCTTCAATGATAGAATTACAGAAAACTTTTCCAAACCGGCTTTTCTCATTTTTTGATGTAGGGCTAGTGGTCATGCTATTGGTAGAATACCGATGAAATCTTGGAAGAGTATTAGTGCTCAGATCAGAAAACAGGGTGCCGGAGTTGGCGTCATAGTTTTTGTACTTGGCAGACACTGAAGTTGCAGAAGAAGGGGAGAATGGAGACTTTGATCCCTCTGCTGCCAAATCACTCTGATAACTACTTCTACGATCACGAGGATTATTGCTATAATGTGAATATTTCCTATTATCACGAGCTTTCTTCGTATAATCTCTTATTGGTGCGAATACTTCGCTCAAAACCAACTCTTTAAGTTTTGTATTGACACTAGTGGACCCTGTCTGATTGTCGTTTTGAACAACAGGGGAGGACAACGTTGGTGGTTTGTCAAGGGGAGAAACAAAAGAAAAATTTTGGCTAGCTTTGCCAGAATTTACCATTTCACTATTTTCGGCCTTTGGTGACGTATAATGGCTCCAAAACGACTGAGGTACAATATGAATATTATCCTCCAAAACAACTTCAGGAAATTCATAATCTTCATTGAGTTTTGAAAGAGAATTTTTCTTTGCGACAGAGTTGGGGGTATCTTTATCAGTTCCTGTCGTATTATCATTCTGTGTAATGTTTCGCTGTGTTTTGTTGTAAACTTGTCCATTATACAGTTGGCCACATTCCGCTGATGGCTCATTATTTGGCAGATTTCCAACTAAGCTTGTTTCAAACGAGGCATTATGGCTGGGGCTCATATCTTCACCTGAATCATCTAGTATTGTGCTGTATCTGACATTTAAAACTCCAATATATCGAGGCATGAATTTCAATAACTCAGGATGCAAAATCTCAATATTTTCGTACCAAGTGTTTTCTCGATTGACTAAAGCTTTACAGACTGCCCTATGGCTAAACTTGAAAATAGCGGTATGACCTCCCACTTTGTTTTTGAAAGGTTGTAGCTCGACGGCGAGTGGGTATTTGATCTCATCATCTGGGTTTTTTTCGAGAAATCTTTCATCGCTATAGCCCGGGGATGTACTAAATGCTGTTGTAAAAGAGGTACATTTCATTATTTCTGAATGTGACGGTTGTAATGTGATATCGACACTGGCAGCCTTTTGACTGGATCGATCTAATTCGTCCCTTGAGTGATCTTCTATACTGTTCAGCACTCTAGAATCAGTGCCTTTCGACTCTTGTGTTACTGTTTCTTTGATTTTCTCTTCGATGCCCTTAAGGGAATCTTTGTGAGTAGATGATTCTTCTGAATTCTCACTTATTCCCTCCATATCTCCTACAATCTCTTCGTTTTCAGGATGGTCAAATTCTGCTTCGGCGGTTAAATGTTCAGGACTTGCGTTTGATGAATCGTTAGGAGCAGCATGGGGAAAATAGATGGCAGATGAAACTGGTTCTAGTAGTGGCAAAAGAGGTTGTGCACTGGTCTGTGGAGCTTGATCTTTTAGCGTTATTACGTTATGGGTATCTGTGCTATTCGAATGTTGATGCGAGGAAGACTTTGTATTGGAGGGTATTTGTGAATTAATGTACAAGCCTGCTGATATCTCAGGAATTGCCGGTGGAGTTGGGTTTTGATCATTAGAATGTTTCCTTGGTGAGGGGCTGTCGGTTATCACTTGATTCGATTTTTTTTCTTTTAATGTACATGGATGATTCAGTTCTATATTAATTTCTCTGTGCAGGTGGTGGTTGTGTGTGCTTATTGATGAATCATGATAAGTGGTATTGTCTGACGCATCACTATTGGGTTCCGCTATTGATCCACGAAAAAGACGCAACGATTTTGCAGCCTTACGTCCTGCCATGTTGTTGACAACTTTTGTGGTGACTTTAGTAGAAGATATGCTGTCATTCGATGTTTCATTTGGTACTGTGTCGCATGATAACTGTGTGTTGGTGAGATCTGCTCTTGTGTTTGGAGGTGTTTCTCCTGTGTGGTCTGTCATGCTGGTGGAAGTCAGTGCAGGTGATCACCCAGTTATTCTGCTACAGGAGATTCAAAAATGAATAGTTGAATAGTAACTGATTAGAGCCTTAAGATCAATGCGCAGTTTCGGGGAGGATAGTAGTAGCAGTGGTGTGTTCGATGTTACTAGTCGCCTATACAGCGAAATAGTAAGCAATGCTGATGATGCTCAATGCAGTGAATTGAGTGGTGAATTCCTGTACCTTGAATGGCTTAGAACTTGTTGGTTGAAACTGTATAGACCTTAACCTTCTCCTTTCGTATATGGTAAAGCCGTCAAAAATACCACTAGTCAGGTTCTGTACAAACGAACCAGCTACTCAATCGATGCGATGCGATAGAACTCGGATTTAGCAGCAGCAAGAAAACAGC
Organism: Pichia sp. NRRL Y-27259; assembly: GCA_030563085.1. Lineage (NCBI taxonomy): Eukaryota > Fungi > Ascomycota > Pichiomycetes > Pichiales > Pichiaceae > Pichia > Pichia sp. NRRL Y-27259. Next base: position 24,652 of record JAKUBB010000014.1, read on the forward strand.
AACGAATGAAGTGTAGAAAAACTACAATGGTAGTGGAATCTAAATCTAAAGGGCACCCACTATGTTTTTTCCTTGCTGCGCATTGAAGCCGCCGGTCTCTTTTCCTCTCTTCACTTCACTTCCCTTCGCTCTTCCTCTCGTGCTTGTGAGAAAGCGAGAGAGGGGTGAGAAAAAATGAGAGATGAGCACGTGCATACATTGTTTAATTACGTAAGCTAATGGTGGGGAAATTTGTAGAGAATGTGCTTAAGGGCTACTTAGTATAGTTCTTACCAGATGTAAAGTTGCCTATTAAAAATTGTTTTAGCACACCAAGTGTGACCCTGCACAACATGTTCTTATTACCCAGAGCTACTACTACTACTACTACTACAAAGATATACCATTATGTAGCAGCCAATGAGCAATTTGTCAAGATTTGGTCGGATGGTCTAGTTGGTTATGGCATATGCTTAACACGCATAACGTCCCCAGTTCGATCCTGGGTTCGATCAAATTAGAATTTTATTCAATGCTTTGGTGGCCCAGCTGGTTAAGGCGTCAGTCTCATAATCTGAAGATCGCGAGTTCGAATCTCGCCTAGAGCATTTAGAATTATATTTTTGTCCTCTTTTTGTATCCCCGTTTTGCTTTCCTGCTCTTCTTTACTGACAGCCCAGACATCCCCGTTTTTTTCTAAACTGTAACTTGCTTGCTTTTCTACGTAGTTTTAAAAGAAGTCATTTATTACTTGACTGCGTTTTTTTTGGGTTCTCTTTACTCAGATCATCAAGCCAAAAAAGTCTTTGCTATATTGCTTTTTTTCGGTAGAAATTTAAAAGAAAGGTAATGAAATTTAGTAGCCTTTTGTGTAACAACTTGCTATTGCTGGCATCAGCATGCTACGCAGGGAAATTCAGAAGTTATTCAGATGAAAGTAATTCGTCAGACTCAAACATCCAACCTAAATGTTTTAAATCTGAATACAACATCTATTCTGCAGGTGATCTAGCTGCAATCTCCGATTGTACTGTGCTTTCTGGTAGTCTTCATATTTCTCACTTCGATTCAGACTCTATTCACCTGGGATCGATCAAAGAAATAAAAGGTGATTTTACTGTAAGAAACATCAGTAACTTAATCCGGATAGAGGCTACGTCGTTAACATCTATTGGGGGCGTCTTTGAGTTGAATACATTAAACTCTTTGACATCTTTATCGTTTCCTAAATTAGAGAGTGTTGAAACTATGAAATGGCAGGTGCTTCCAATTTTAACTTTTGTTAATTTGGACACCGGTATTAAGACTATTAACTCGGTCATAATGTCTGACACTTCGCTTACAGGTTTTGGTGGGTTCAACGTTGAAACTTTGAAAACCATGAGCATCAACAACAATAGATTCTTAGAAAGAATTGAATCAACAGTCTCCGAGGTTACTGGAGATTTGTTGATTGCAGCAAATGCTCGAAACATCAAAGTCTCCTTACCTAATTTAACATGGGTCAAGTCCATGACTGTTAAGGATACTGAAGCTATCAACCTTGAAAGCTTACAAGTTATTGAAAAGAGTGCAGACTTTAGCAACAATAAGTTCACCACACTACATATGCCAAAATTAAAATCTGCTGGTCATACCTTGAGTATCATCAATAACAAGAACTTGGATGATATCGAATTTGACAATCTATCCGAAGTTGGTGGTGGGTTAATGATTATTGACAACGAGAAAATCAAGAAGATTGACTTCTTCCCTTCATTGAAGAGTGTCGGTGGAGCAATTGAGTTTCATGGTGATATCACAAGCAACCATTTTGATGATTTGAAGATTATCAAGGGTAGCGCAATTCTTAAATCGTCTTCCGCTGTCTTCGACTGTGGCGATTGGATGAAAAATGAGGTGGGAAAGGTTGTCAGGGGTGGCAAAGTCGAATGTGGTTCTGGAAAGTCTGAAAAAACCGAAGTTCTTTTAGTTGATGAGTCTGGTGAAAGTACACAGGGAGAACCAGGTGTTAACGATAACAGTAAAAACGTCTCCAGGCACGAAAGTTCAATAGGCCAGAAAAGTGAAGCCAACAAAAGCAGATTTTCTATGAAACTTGCTATGGTAATTGCGGTATACTCATTTGGTATGCTGCTACAGATGTTGTGATGATGGTGCTGGTGAATGTAGCCTTTTTTTTAGTCAATCAGTTAGATAGTAAGTTAGTGTGAACATATCAAAACCCGAAGTGGGGACAAAATACCCGACAAACTCACGTGCCCTAAGCGCAGTTTTTTTGCTTTTTTCTGTAGGAAAACCGATAGCGATAGCGGAGGGACTCAATAAACAACGGCGAACAATCAACCCGTGAAAGTTTGAGAATGAATCAAATCTTTTGTGTTGTGTATCTGCCAAAAAAAGATGAGCCTATACTGTTCGGATATACGTCGAGTATGTCTTCAGAGAAAGACGATGTAGGAACGGCGCAGCTCAGGATCAGCACCACCAAAACAGGAAATGACCTATTGTTATCCGAACTTTTTCCAAACAACGAGGGAGAAACTTCAATAAAGCATGTTCTGTCATCGTCGTTATCTTCCTCTGGCGGGAAGTCAAAAAAAGGATCATCACACCACCATAAAAGCTCCCATTTGCAGAAAGAACCATTGGTGAAACCAAGAAGAAAGAGAAGAATCTTATCCTGTGATAACTGTAGGAAGTTGAAAACTAAATGTGTGAACGACAACTACATATCGGGATGTGAAAGATGCAAACGGCTACACATCGACTGTAACCTTCCAATCAAAAAAGCCAACACAAAGATGGAGTCCGAGAACGATGCCGACAATGCCAGCGGAAAGTTACAATCTGTTTTGGCTGAGAACGACGAGGTAGATGCTAGGAATTCCTTCATACAAGTTTCCGGAGAGCTTCAAGATAGACTGACAAATGTGGAAAGTAACGTTTCTTCAATAGATGAAAAATTGAATATACTGATAGCGCTGCAGCAGAAGACCATGTCTTTGCAGAATCAGCAATCCCATGTACATATGTCGCAGTCCCAAAAGCATCAGCTTCGACAGGCTTCTCAGGATGGTTCATTTGTTAGTAACACCGAAGCGTCGACTCCATCGGTGGCCAACTTTGTTGATTTATCTGCACATCTTCCGCTGCGTGAAGATTTGACTGCACCTTTAAACCTGATTGGCAAGATACAATCCACTTTGATTAGGAAACCGCAAAATGTTACTTCAAAAAGTGACTTTGTGAAAGCGACTGACGAATTCATTGTGTTCTATTACAAAAACGAACAGCTCTGCTTGCAGTTATCGAAAGAATACCTTGAAGTTTTTCATTATTATATTATTCCAGGAGGTATTAGTGCCATTGACCGGGACTATGTCATTGAACATCCTTTTATTACTTGCGTGTTTGTACTAATTGCAATGACCGTTTCAAAAGAATACAAGAATTCGGAAACTCGGCAAGTTGTGGACAAGATTCTTAAAAACATAATATCGAGTATTAACGGGAAAGAGCCACTGACAGATCATGACATCGAATCAATTTTGTACGTGTGCATGTATGACATTGGCGGATTCGACAACTGGCTCTTGAGTACTTCTGCATTGATGCATTATTTTGTATCGATTGATACGAGAGGCATAATTGATCGCGTGGTCAATGACAATACCTATTCAGACGATGACTTGTTTCATTTACGTATCTTGAATGCTTTATGTTCATGCCACTTACAGACTGCGATAGGAATGGGAAGATCGATCATGATTGATGATAATTGGTGGAAGGTGCATAGACTTACTGTTGTATTTCCAAATGCCACCATCGGTGATGCCATACAAGTGGCACAATTAGACCTTTTCAAGATGGTGTTGAAGATACTCAAAGAGCCTGAATACTTCCATAACAGTCATTTTTTCGATTATCTGGAATCAGTAGACGGATATACCATATTTCATTGTGAAGATTTAAGAAACTGGAGAGCAAAGTGGGAAAAGATTTCGTCGAAAGACGTTTCCAAAATCAGTTTGTATTCATACAATTTTGCTTATGTTTTGATTGCTCGTAAATTTGTTGATTTCAACTTGGCTGAGGAGAAGAATAATTTGAGCATTGCTTTCAATACTGCTTCACACTATTCATTTGGGCTTTTGAGTAACTTTCTTGATTCAAAGGCAGATCTAATTAAAGGTATACCGTCATTTCTACTTTGGGAGGTTGTGTATGCGTGTGTTGCACTATTTGAATATCTAGGTAATCTATCAATTGAAGAGAGGAAGAAGGCGCTAAATATCATTTCGAGAACGTATTGGCATTTGAACAAAATGGGCCAGGAGCTCAACGATGCAACAGGAACAATTGCCGAGATAATCAAAAAGCTAGTTGAGATGGCAAACAAAAACCAAGTTTTGCATATCACTACAACACATGATAAAGGGTTTGTGGGAAGTGGATCTGTTACACGGAACAGCATGTACAGTAGGAGAAAAAATAGTCAGCAACAAAAGAAACTTTCGCCAGAGGATCTTCCAAGATTCATGGGAAACGACATACCGGCACAGTCCAGTCTATTGCACGTTCTAACGGAAAGCCCCATTAAGAGTGCTACACAGAGTGCCGAAAGCAAGGCAAATGCCACACTAAGTACTGGCAGTAACATAGACAGTCATAATGACGGTAATGAAGGATATAACGATAATAAGTCTTTGTCGAGAACGCCGGAACTGGATCAGTATCAGTATCAACTTAAAATGAAGAGCTGGCCTAGCGTCACGTTCAGCGAGCTACGCACTACAAGTACGAACGGCAGCAACGGCAATACAGGAAACAGAGCTACCGGCTACAACCCTGTGATGAATTCGACTTCTGCGGCAGCTGGCATGCCTACCGGCTCACCAGGAGAGGTGTTTCAGCTTCCCGATTTGGCAAACTTCAGCACCTTCGACGAGTTCTTCAAGGACCTTTTCAACGATTATCCCCTCTAACACATTAAACTACGACGCTGTATAAACCACAGTTATAATAGAAGACCATATAAGCCAAAAAATATCCATTAATAGTCTCATCGACCCAGCCAGCCGGCTTTCTTTCGAGAAGAATGGACCTCGGCAAATGCTCGGTCTCCTGAGGGGCTCCCCTTTTTTTTTTCTCCACTCCAGTTCGTCTCTTTTCTACCCACTGGCGTGCTGGAGAAAGAGAGAGGTGGGGGGGAGGGCAGAAAGGCCACCCAGTTACAGGACCGGATCACTGCTCACCTATAAGCTCTGCATTCCCACTTGACAACGAACTATTCTAGACATCGATATCCAGACCGCTTAATCAATACTGCCGATTCGTCACCACCATCAGCTCGTTACTCTCTACCTTCTTCAAATCACCAACCCCCACCCCTTCCAAGACAAGAGAGTCTAACGACGTTCTATATATCCAACATCTAATCATCTAACCATTAAAACCCGTCAAATCATCTAGACACCCAGCCATTAACCCCCGCTTTTTTATTTTCTAAACATTATAGCCTCGAGGTCAATTGTACATTCATAAACGTTGTTGCTACATATACAGTCAGCATTGTCAATCTTGGTAACGAACCAACTTTCACAAAAAAAATCACCTGGACCCTACTTTGTATTTGCATTATTCATTGATCCGCTGGACGAAATACAATACAGTACAATATATTACAAATAGGCATTGCCCTTTCAATTTTTTATGATACATAGCAATAATAATATATGGTATAACCTTTAAATCGTTAGCATTTCATTAGTCATATAGATTCATATTCCATTTAGATTCATTCTATCACATTTACCCACATATACCCTTCATCATTCATGTCATCATTGAATAATTTCCAACCGTCAAATATTAGAAAAACACCTTATGTTTCGACTCTGAATAACTCGCTGTTGTCTAATCCTCAAATCGCATCAAATACAGCCATGATGGATGTTTTTACAACTCCAATTCAGTCGACTCATTTATCAAAAATAGGAAGCCTACACTCACCCCTGAACGAAACACCTCCCAAAAGCGAGCATTTAGCGATGTCGAACTCGAACTCGTCTAATTTGAAATTGGAACCCGGATTTGTAAGTTCTGCTTCGAATTCTCGTCTTTCAGGTCCAAATCCCTCTGCATTTTCAGGCTCTCATTTGAGCTTGAGTAATTATACCCCGGCAAATCCAGTGCTCAACGCACCGGCTGTTAATAGAGCTTCTTCATTGTCCACTCAAAGTGGTGGCGCTATTAAACATTATCACAGCAACCATACTCAAAATAGTAATTTCAGCTCTGCAAACAGTCTTGTCACCAACAATAATAACAACAATAACAACAATCTTATTAATATCAACAACAGCAACACCAATACTACTAGTAACAATCTTTCTGCCACTGGTTATCATTCTCGATATCCAAGTGATGTAACAGATCATCATGAGCCATACGATCATTCAAATTTCATACTGAATACTCCAGAAAGAGCTCTGCTGTCTTTGCCAAATCCCATTCAACTACCACACAGTTATGTACACCAGGCAAAACCGCTGAATCAATACTCACCTTATGAATCTGCCCCTTCCTCTTTAAATTCACATGCCCATTCAATGTCCTTGGATACGGTAACGTCGACTTATTCGAATAAATCTTTGGCCAATGAAGACTGGTTCAGTGGTTCACACCATAAACACACCTATTCGAATGCTTCATCAGTAAATACACCACCAAGTGAGGATTCTAGCTTGATGGATCTTGCAAGAGAGTATGCCGGTACTTCCATTGAAGAGCTAGCCGCTGAAGTCAAAAAACTAGAAAAAGAGCTTTCAGACACTTCTTTCAATGTTAGAAATGCAAAGGAAAACAGGACTTTGCATGTCCAAAGAAAAAAGCAGCAGCAACTGTTTGCCTTGGCTTCTCTGATGAAGACAGCAAGAGTATCAGAAAACTCAGTGTGTCCCCGTAATGTCGTTTATTCCAGATACGTTGACATATGTAAGAAATATGGCGTGAATCAAATTTGTAATGCAGCTTTTGGTAAACTCGTTAAGGTTTTCTATCCCGGTATCAAAACAAGAAGGTTAGGAGTTAGAGGATCAAGCAGATATAACTATTGTGGAATTGAATTGATTACCAATAAGGACACAAGTAGGGAAAATGAGACCTTCGGCAGTAATTCCCATTGGAATTCGGGAGCTAAGAAGGAAGGAGAGGAAGAATCATTTATTGGCAACAGCAACAACACACATTCTGCCACACCTCACGGTGATAATAAAGTAGGCACTGATGAACATAGTATCACTAATGAAGAAGGTAGCAAAGGGGAGCTAAAGATAAATGGTGTCAGTCACATCAACAAATTACCGACTTTGCCAGGAAAACCTTTTGAATTAGCTTTTGAGCAGGATTTATTCACTAAATTAGATAGTGGTGTCGAATTTGTTCCTGATTTCTACAGAAACATTGACTCAAATATCAAAGAATCACATAGGTTTATTTTAGAGAATTATTGTGATTTCTTGCTACAGTTGTTCAAAGACTGGAGATATCTAAAGATAGAATCACTATTCAATGAAATTGATAATTTCAATTTTGAGACTAGATTAACTCATGAATATTACGCCGTCTATGAAATGGAGTATGAGGAGTTAGCGCCATTGATCAAGCAATGCTATTTGGAGTGTTGCAAATCTGCAGTCAAGTTGATTTCTAAGATCGTTTTTCAACAGGTTCCAGAGAACGTACAAACTGCATTATGCAATTTTGAAAATTGTTATGTAGATCATATTAGGAAAATGAATTTCAAGGAATGTATCGTTGAAGACAACGTTGAAATTGCAACCAGCTTCATACATATTATATCTATTTTGAGAAAAGTGGTGTATCTATCTTCGAGTGCTTCCAAACTTCTCTCGGCTAATGAGAACAAGGCATCATTTTGCAAGGAATGGGATGAAATCAACGTTCCTCAAATAGTTGAAAATCATCCATTGATACCAAAGTATGACAAGTCCCATATTATTGAAAAGGTTTGTGCGTATTTGAGTAGAGTTTTCAAATCTTTAGGTGAGAGGGAGGATGGGTCGGTAGAGACGAATATCTCAAACTGTCGGGATAATATTATACGCAAGCTTTCCATCTCATTTGCTTCCATTCCTCCTGAATTTCTTAACATTGAGCCAAGAAAGCTCTTGCTTTACATTGATGCTATTGGCTCCACCATTTTAAGAGAGCTGACAGTGGAGAACTATACATCAAGTTTTTCCGTTTGGTGGTCAGTAGTGTGCTGGTGTAACGAATACATGGTCCTGATGGCTGAAATTGGCGGCTTCCTCAAATGACCGCGATGTTGAAATGCCCTGTTTTGCAGTTTGTTTATCAGTTCACAGTTTACGAAATTTAGCTATATGTATTGTGTTTTTCTATTTGTTTTATAAAAGTTTCTAACAAACAGCATTATTTCATTGACTCTTAAGGATCCTAATGCAATGAATTCTGAAGAGTACATTAATTTTGTAAGAGTAACCACTGAACTCACATGTAAGAGTCGGAGTTTGACTTTCCAAAACTATGTGGAGGAACGCCTAAATGCTATCGATTATAATGAATTTCTCAGAGCCTCCAACCAAGGGGAAAAACCCCGTTATTACATTAGATTGAAAAATCCCGAGTGTAAGAACACGAAAGAACGTGGTTTAAAAATTTGTCTATTCAATGACAATTTATTTGAAGAGAAAGTGGTGAGCCCTGGAACAACTATAATAAAATTTGTTCCTATGCTTAAAGTCATTGGATTTACAAACGACAACTGTTCTGAATGTGGCAAGCATCTAATTGACATCGGCGACAAAGGAAAAGAAGAATCTGAAAACAAGTATCAGGTGGGAAACGGACTAACGCAGGCGAAGGAGTTTGTGAAAAATGAAGGAATTGTCAAGTGTGAACACTGTAATTTTCGAGTTTTTTGTTGTCAAGAATGTAAGCTCAAAGCTATGCTTGATTGGCATGATTTAGAATGTGATTTCATTGCTCATATCCAAAAGGAATTGATTACTACGAACAATGGCATAAAAGTAGATACAGAGACAGATCAAGCCATCGAGAAGATTATCTTAATAATAATCACTACTTTTAGATTACTTATTAGTTTGATAAGAAATGATAAGAAGGTATTTGAAATAGTAATAAATATGAGTGATCATTTAAAACTATATCAGAAGTATGTGGAAAAGGGAGAAGTTGATAGTCCTGAGCATGAAGCAATTTTCAGGGAAACACAACATACTTTTGGTCCATTGATTGCATCTTATTTTGAGACAAAAAAAGATCAAATCAAATCGGCACAAAATAAACCAATTGATCTTGGCCAAATCAATAAAGATGGAATTTGTAGGGCCCTATTTCTAGTGTTTGTGAATGTTTCTTCAGTTTTGGATCACTTCAACAACAACCTAGGATTAATGTTTGATCCTATATTTTCAATGATAAATCATAGCTGTGATCCAAACTGTACATTGATATGGAGAGATGATGGTGAGATTTTAATCAAGTCGGTCAAGCTCTTGAGAGCATCCAATGAAATCATGTTGAATTATATACCCATACATCTGCCAAGGGAAATGAGAAAGAAAATGCTAAGGAACTCCTTTTTTTTTGATTGTGAATGCTTGAAATGCACTGTATTAGATAAAGACTATGACTCCATGTTGCCAATAAACTGCTTGTTTTGTAACCATAATAATAGAGGTTTTGTCCTTGAAAATTTCGAGAACTTTGAAAGTGTGCCTGATATTGAGAAAAAGAAGCTGTGTTGCAATTGTGAAAACATCATCAATGTGGACGAGATATTTCATAATTATTTGGACATTTTCAGATTTTTCAGATTTCTCAACAAAGAAGCCGAGAAGCTCCAAGATTTTTGTAGCTGGACACTCGAATCTGAGAGTGTGCTGAATATGGATACTCAAACCTTTCGGAAAGGTGTTAAACTTCTTCAGAAAAGTTATGAAATAGTACCTCTCAAATCATGGCCAATGATCACATTGTTGAACGTAGTTAAAATTGGATTCCAATCCCGAGATCCATTTGACATTAAAGTATTACGAATGACTTACTTGACCAATTTTCTTACAGAAAATATGCTGGAAAGTGAGTACAGGCTTAAGATAGACATTGGTGCGTCATTGTACGATTTATCGGTAGTTTCTGCCGACTATCTATTCGACCAGTACTTGAGATACAAGGAAGAGCTGGATGAAGAGATCCTAGATGCGGTTGGAAAAGGATCGTTCTCGCTATGCATCTTGTCTTACAAACATTTGCAGGAACGTTTTGGCGATGGCAATGATAGCGGTAGTGAAGGGTCAATGGAGAGATCGCAAAAAGATATGGTCCAGTTAGCGCTAGAGATAAGGAGATTGCTAGAACACTTTGAGCGTGGTAAAAGAAGAGACAAGAGTAGGAAAGAAAGCAAGGCTAGCAGCAGAAACAATAGCGGCTTTAAATCTCAAGACAGCAACAGCAACAACAGCATCCACTCTATCGCTAAAAGTGGAGCTGAAAACGGCGGCTATTTTGACAATTACACACAGGAGATCTTCGAGGAGAGCGTAATCAACTACGAAAGGTACATGGAGTGTGGGGCTGCAGTGCAATTTAGGCCAATTTTGCTTCCCTTGACGAACGCAGACTGTAAGACCTTTTCTCTCCCTATCCACAGTAGCATTGGCAGCAAGAAGGGTGTCGACAAAGGTGTCGGAAAGGGTGCTGGAAAATGTGTCGAGCTTATCGGCAAAAGTAAAGTTGCCGAAAGTCCGAGCCCCTTTGTGGCGCGGCCGCTCTGGGTGGCGCAGCTCTGGAGTTGAACTTGTTGCGTCGAGAGAAATCGCTCTGCACGCCCTGGTGATCTCATTTTGCTTTGCTGTTATGTTTTTCTGTCTGAGCTTGTTCGGCTGAGCTTTCAAGAGATTGTGTAGTGTGTAATATCTGCCATTTGTTATCCCTGGCCGTTCACTACTGCTTTGTAAGATCCAATTGTCAGCTGCACTGTCATAGGTCCGTCGATATTCTTCTTCCAACTCCTCTGCCCTGCAAGAGACACAAGAGCTTTTTGTTGGCGAGTCTGTCCCCGCCCAATCCTATACGATCGTTTAATGGAGACTAGACAATTATGCCCCAAGTTTCAAGCGTAAAGCGACCGCATGCAATAGAGAAGCGTGATGTCGAAACAATGCAAACCCCTTTTTCCTCATCGACTAGTTCACCGGTGGAATCGTCAGAGCCGGCAACGTCATTAACGTCAACAAAGGCAGCAGTAGTGGTAGCAGCAACAACCTCATCTCGGTCGCTGGAAACTTACATACTTGGCCATGACTCTAAGCTGACGCTTGATTTGTATCCCACATTTTTAACAACAAAGACACCAAGCTCTGCATCGAAATCAAGCATAACGTCGGAAGATAGTTTGTTTCCGGCCCTCGGAAAAAAGACAAAGACATCTTCAAGTAAAGATTCATTGGTCACCGTGTACACCCAATTGCATGCGACGGGAAGTCTTGTACCATCAATCGAATGGATCATTCCAACAATCACCACTAATAGTTTACCCTCTGATTACTCTGCGTTAACGTTTTCAAGTTCCTTGTCAAACATCTGTAATTATACGTCGTGCCAGGCTCCCTATTCTTATAGTTCGCAATACACAAGAAGAAGTTTAATCTCTAGCGCATATGTTTCAAGCTTGGAAAGTGTTTCATCGTTTGTAGATCCGGTACTATCGAGGTCTTCCTCTTTGGCAACCAGGTCGAGAAAACCAAACTTGTCTTCCGAAACCTCAGGCGGTTCTTTACGGACCTCCTCAAGCTCGCCTTTACCCACTACTACTCCACCGGCCACATCCAGCTTATCCAGCTCATCCTCTTCATCCCAGGGAACAACTACGGTTACCCAATATCTGGAGGGATTGACATACACTCAAGTTTATATTGTCACGGACTCAAAGATCACGCTCACAACCTCCCTTCTAGCAACAACCAGCTTTTATGTTGACTCCAGGAGCTCGACATTCTCACTTTCGCCAGCAGCTATCACGACAGATATAGCAGCCTTGAAGTCAAGACCTGATTTTAACACAATATTCAAGAAGAAAATGAATGGCGGTACTATTGCAGGCATAGCAATTGGGTCCATTTTGGGTTTTTTACTCCTACTCACATTTTTCCTTTTCTTTCTCAGGCGAAAGCGCCAGGGCGGCAAACCGTTGATGCGCTATTTCACCAAAGATACAGAACTTGCAACTAGCAATCATTACGGGTCAGCCTACGTTCAAGATAACGCTGATGATGATGATGATGACGATGATGATCGAGCTTATGATGGCGACGGCAGTTTAGCTGGCTCAGGTCACCAAAGGGCCAGCAGTTCATCCCCAAGAATAACCATTTCTTCTCGACATCCTCAGCCTAATGGTAGTGCAAGCATAATGACACCTCCGATACCCAACAGGTCCAATAAACCGGTTCTTCAAACTCCGCCGATGCTATATGTGAACACCTGCCCGATAGGGTCTTCAACTACATTCTCACACCAAACACCCGTTCATACTCCCATGGCCGCCGAAACTCATGATGAAAACCAAAACGATGAAGAGCTAGATTTGAGTTTGTTTGACATGAAAAGTACTCTCAGTGCGATCAATGCTTCGAGCGAAGTGAACCATCATTTGATGCCGCCTATACCCCCTGCCAGGAAGAGCTTGAGCTCTAATAGAATTGACAAGATGAACTACAAGGTTGATCAGGTTACCCCTTCACCTTCTTCACAGCTGCCTATTGATCGGACGATGGGTGTTTTATACGAATCTCCTAATGAACAATGTGTTTGGGATGAATTTGAAGAAGCCAAGACATCGGGCGTTATGTGCAGCGCTGGCCGTGATTCTCCAATTGATTCTGTTTTTGGACCGTTCGAGACAGAGATGTCGAACTACGATAGAAAGAAATTCCATTACTTGGAGCAGTTGAATGTGAATATGGATGTGGATACTAACATCAGAAGCTGTATACTCGACTCAACAAGAGTTAGATCTGGTAGTGGAGCCAAACGTTATGAATACTTAGCGAATAACGTTAATATCATCAAGCATGAGGTAGAGAAGGAAAGGTTGGCTTCACCATTGTCCATCAGTAAGCCCGAAATGAGAATTTCTGGCGATGGCGATGGGTACTTTCAAGGACTGGCCAGCCATAACGACACCAGTAGTCCTACAACTGGAGGTAAAGTACCACCCCCTGTTCCAAGGCCACGTAAGAATACCAATTCCAACGGTTAGCCAGAAAATCTAGCCTATTTGCATCATTTCCACATTTATTGTTCATTCGTTTAATTTCCTCATTTACTGCATATTGTTTTTGAACTTTTCATTCGTTTTCCCCTTCCGATTCTGCATATGTGAGTCTATACTACAATATTTGCTAAACTTTTTCATCATGTAAAAGAATGCATTGTTTTTGTTTAAATAGCCCCTTTATAGATTTTATCCTTGATTGATTGTTTCAAGTTATATAAATAAATGTACTTTTATTGTTCGCATATTTGATGGAGTAGGATGATACAAAAGTTGTTGAATTAATTATATAAATAACTGAGCGATACAAAAATAGAGAAAAAGTTAAGGATGGGAGATTGGAAAGATATCTAAACCGAGAGAGTAGAAAGCAAGAAAAATGAAACAAAGTTTTTAAAAAATCGATAAAATAAACCAAAACTGAATCACCAAAAAAAGAAAAATAACGGAAAAGGAAACCATGGATAACTTAAGAGGACAAAAAATGAAATAAAAATGAAACAATGTGGTGGTATATAACCAAATGCAAAATCAACTGACACCATCAGGAACTTTATAAGTCTTCAACAAATTTTTCTCAATAACGTATTTTCCCACCTTATACTTTTCGACGGGTTCAATGCTTGTGATGTACTTCCATCCGATAACGGTATCGCATTGAACGCAGTAGATTGACTTGACGCCATATTGGCCCGTTCTCATGTGCTTCATCACCTCTTTTGCATCTTCACGGACATTGAGTACGTCTTTCACGAAATAAGCCTCCCCCTTGTTACCCCAGAAGTCCTTTGAGATAATAAGCGATGAGATGCAGATGTCGCAGTAGCATGACTTGCACCTGTATATTACTGGACGTTCGTGGGAACGCACGGAGGAAGACCGATGTACGCCTGCAGAGACCATTGAAAACGGAGCACTTTGTTCGTCATCGTCGTCGTCATCATCGTCATCAACATCGTCCGCGGCGACGCCGTCTTCATCGTCATTGTCATCGTCTTCTCCAAGCTGGTTGGATACGTAGCTGCCTTCATTTGCCTCGTTCCAACGAATGCCTTCGCCACCATCTTCATCCTCGTCCTCATCCTCGTCCTCGTCCTCCTCTTCTTCTTCTTCTTCTTCGTTCTCTTCTTCCTCGTCGTCATCATCTTGCTCCAGGATGTTTCCATGACCTACGCTCAGCGTTTGCTTCTCGTCTTCAAAAACATTGGAGTAGGAGGAAGTAGCCGTAGATGAAAACGAGTCCGTCCTTGAAAACGGATAGGAGGAAAAGGAGGGCCGGGGAGTGGAACCGTAGATGGAGGAGATCGACGAACGTGTGACGCTGCGCCGTTTGCCTGTCGTATGGAAGCTACCGTGGTTATTGTTATCGTAGCCGTTTTCAATCAAGTATGACGTCGGAACTGAGCTGCGACGCCATTGGTTATTGTGGAGACCGGAGCCCTTGTCTTCCCCGGGAGTGGCATTTCTGGAGACGTCGAAACTGTCGACACAGACCCTGCCCATTTCAGCTCAGGTATCTTCTGTGTGTGATTCTTAACCTCTAGCCAGACCGCAAAAAGAGACTGATGTGTTTGGAACCGTTCAGGAGAGTCTTTTTATGACCAGCACTGGACCTCTATATATAATGTGGTAGTATAAATGCGCAGACAGATCAGGAGATAGCCCAAATAGCCCAAGAGCCAGAAACCAGACTATACACGATCGTGTCAACGATGCCAACTGCTTTCCTGGGTGTCGACAGAGACTCCCGGAATGACAGAGCAGGAAGAAACACCTATTCTTGTGTGTACCACTTTCACACTGCTAGTTATGCCAGTAAAGGGTGTAGTTACCCCATAGTACGAGGGGGGCCTCAGCATGGGCCCCAATATGCGGAGCCGAGACCCGGGAGGAAAAGCCCGATAAGGAAATAGATGTGCTATCTCCACAAGGTGCACGGGGGCAATGCGTAGGCATTTAATCGACGCGTCGATTTTGCGGCTCTGTTGGTTTTTGCAAGAATTTTCGAGCGACGAAGAAGTTGAGCAGAAGAGGAAGAAGAAGGAGAAGGGGAGGTAGGAAGCAGAGAAGAAGAAGTAGGACCATAGTGGCTCGACACGGCACAACGCAACCCTGCAAAGCACCACAATGTCACTTGCAATAGCCCGTCTGGTGCACACCCGCCCGTTGTCATTCATGACGGCCCGGGTGACGTCCCAGGCCTTAAGAACGAGACTGAACGTCTCCAACAGATTCCTTGCGACGAGCACAGGCACGAAGCCGGGCGAGTCGCTGTTCAGCGACCTGACCTCGTCGGTCGACAAGGAGTCGAAGGCGCTTGCCCAGAAGAAGCGCTCCGAGAGCGGCTCTGCGGACGCAGACGCCAACGCAGACACGGACGCCAGTGTGATCCAGTATGTGGAGCCGGAACAGGACAAGAAGTTGCAGGAGTTCTTGAACCCGAAGCCATATCTCACGGTGGAAACTCTTCTCACGCCTTTGAAGAAGGAGATTTACCTTGCAAACGTCGCCAAAAACGGTTTTTTCAAGAACATGGACCTCGTTAAACTAAAGGACGGAGCCTCGTACACGCTGAACTTGACACAACAACAGATCGAGGCGCTTGAGCCTTCTGTGTACTTGAGATCATGGAGAATCAAGTCCTCGATAAAGAAGACGAACATCGTGCTCAGAGCGTTAAAGGACTTACCACTGAAGAAGGCCATCACGCAGCTCCATTTCATGGAAAAGAAGGTTGCCAGAGATCTTGTGGAAATGTTGGAGAGAGGAGTCAAGGACGCCGAGAAAATGAACTACAACCCAGACGATCTCTACATCTCCGAGTCGTGGGTGCATACCGACGGCCACTGGCTGAAGAGAGTCGACTGCAAGGGTAGAGGTAGAGCCGGTGTTTTCACCTTCAAGTGGGTCAGCGTTAGGTTCTTGCTCAAGACGAGCCAGACCAAGAAGCGCTTGGCCCATCTCGCCGCAGAAAGAGACGCCAACAAGAAGGTCGTCTGCGCCGTGTCCAAGGGCAAGGTCAGAGGAAACGCCCCAGGTTTCTACAGATGGCGATTTCCCTCCGTGGAGGAGGAGACATCTACGTGTATATAAACAAACAGTAATCATTTCTTTTTTTTCTTGAAGGAATAATAAATAATTCGTTATTTAATTACAGACGATGAACACAACTAATTAAATAACCCCAAAAGGGTGAATAACATGAAAGTTATCCGAAAAAAAAACAGGCAGTCTTATTGGTTTGATTGATATAGATACAATGCTGAGGTGTAGAGATGAATGGAATGGAGGGGAGCAGCGCTGGCGCTGGAGCTAGCGCAGACGACAGCTCTAGTCTTCGTAGCCCTGAACTGGGGTTCTGGCTCTGTCTGGAACAGGGTACCCGTTCAGTGGAAGTGGTTCAGCGTCGGCGTAGAGGAACGTTCTTCTCAGCGGGGTGCCTGCAAACAGAAAAACAGGGCCGAGGAAGGCAATGAACCCGGAGAAAAAGAGATGTGGCTTGTTGTGTGCTTGGTAACGCAACCACTGCAGCATAGAAAAAGAAGATAAACGTAAAGAATTGCTGTTAGTATACCTGCCTCACGCTAGTGGTTTTTTCTCCTTCTCAGGAGCAAAACGGGTACGTACTCTGACTGGTTCCTTGAAGTAGATAGGATAGGACATCGCTGTGTGTTGTGCTGGTTTGTCTGCTGTTGTTCCTCAAAGCTCCCGCCTGTAGCCGCCCAGGTCCTTCCTGTTCTCTCCGTTCGTCTCTCTTCTTGTGCTCCTGTTCATGCTCTCGCAGCCAGAACCCTCCCCTCGACCTTTGGCGACTCGCCCGATTCGCTCCCCGCTTTTACGCCGATCGGCGGAAACATGTCTTTTCCGGAGGTCTACACTACAAAACGGAGGGGGGAGAGGACAGGAAGGGGGGAACAGAAAGGGAGCAACATGCAGGAAGATAGGGCAGAGACCGGTAAGCAGCAGAGAAAAGAGGATGCAGCATCACGGACGGGGCCGGTACAGAGAAGGACGCAGCCAAAATGACGAGCGAGCGTCGTACAGTGGCCACAGAGACACGAGAAGCGGCGGCGGCGGTGGAAGAGAGAGATACAGGGAACGGGACGGGAAGGCGAAGGCGAAGGGCCTTGACAGGACAGGTGGAAGAGACTCTGGGCAGAAGAAGCGATTGGAGTCGCCGTCGTCGGCCTCAGCCTCGGGGTCGGCATCGTCGCCGATACCCATCGACCTGCGGCCGTCAGGGGTCTTGACCAAGTACCTCCACCTGTCGGCAGGCCCGAACGTGGGCTCCCACGACGCCAGATCCAAGTATGCGCCGCCAGAGGATGCCGTGGTGCCCACGAGGGAGAACTGCGAGTTCCACCTCTTCAAGTACAACGAGGAGACGGACACGCAGGTGGAGGTGCCGCTGCTGAACTACAAGTCGTACTTTGTGTTTGGCCGGGACGCCGAGCTGGCCGACGTGCTCGTCGCCGACGACGAAGACGGCGAACTTGTCTCCAAACAGCACGCTGTTCTGCAGTTCCGAAAGGGCGTCCCAGAGAACGGCAGCGTACGCTGCTACTTGATGGACATCGGCTCCACCAATGGCACCTTCCTCAATGACGACAAGGTCGAGCTGCCGACCAAGCGGTTCATTCAAATGAAGAACAACGACGTCTTCAAGCTCGGCGACTACGACAGCGTCCTCGAGTTCATGGTCATCGAAGACACGGCGTGAATCCGTACGTCCGTATTTCCGTCTCCGCCGTCAATAATGCCACTGTCGGCGCTGCCGTACCACAGCTGCATGTTCCATACATCTGTAACCTTTCCTAGTATATCCCCCTTCCCCCTCCCCTACTCCGTGTCTCCAGACTCGTCTCATGGCCATCTCCGTCCTTTTCGGAAAAAAGGAGGCGCCTCCCGTCGCCCCGACATGGCGAAACGGCCCAACTCCGATTTGACACATAGAGAGTATAAATAGGCGTGCCTGCCCTACCGGCTAGGAGGGTAGGATGGGGAGACGCAGTCAGAGACAAGACAAGGCTGCATCGCATAGAAACACATGGTCTGCGCCAGGACACAGGGAAAAGCCATCACAATGCTTGCAGCCAAACTACGAGTGGAGAAACCGATCATCCAGGCACCCATGGCCGGGGTGTCCAGCGTCGAGCTGGCCTCCCAGGTGACCAACCATGGCGGCATCGGCTCACTTCCGGTGTCTTCGATCGACTTGAAGAACAATTGGAGCTCCTTTGTTCAGACGGTGCAGGAATACCGGAGTAAACTTTCCGCCACCCGGCCAGGGTCCCGGCTTCCGGTCAACTTGAATTTCTTCTGCCATGAAATCTACACCTCGCCATCGAAGGAGCAGATCTCCAACTGGTGCAGCTTGTACAAATCGGTGGTGCCGGTCGTTTTGGACTGGAGCTCTGTCAGCACCTTTGCCAACGGGAATGTCTCGTTCAAAACATGGGAGTTGCAGGAAAACGAGGGGGTGTTAGACACCGTGTTTTCCTTCTGGCATCACAACAAGGAGTTGGTCCCAGAAATAGTCAGCTTCCATTTCGGGTATCCATTAGTGGATACCATCCGGAAATTCCAGGAATTGGGGACACTCGTCTTTGTTACAGCAACTTCGCTAGAAGAAGTCAAGGTGCTGCTTTCTTTGAACATCGACGGCCTTGTTCTTCAGGGAGATGAAGCAGGAGGCCATCGTGGTGATTTCCTTCCCACCCAGGAAGCGAACTTAAGCACGTCTGCCCTCTTTGAAATTGTTCAAAGCTACTTGGCTTCCCAGAATTTGAAAGATAGGGTCTACGTCGTCCCAGCAGGCGGTATCATGGACTCGAAGGATGTCTCGAAGTACGTCAACTCCGGCGCTTCTGCAGTTCAAATGGGGTCGGCTTTTCTTGCCACCGAAGGGTCGGTTGCTAGGCCTTACTTTGAAAAGCTGATTGGAAGAGATAATGAGGACAGGGACAGGTTGCCAAACACCACTGTGACCCCACTTGTTTCTGGCAAGCCGGCTCGAACCGTGGTCACTCCTTTCATCTCCACCTTGGTCTCAAAATACAATGAGTTAAGCCCACAGAACAAAACTCTACCTGACTACGGGTTCAGATACAAAGCCTACAAAGATTTGAACCAGAAACTAAAGGGAATGATAGACATGGATCTTGGTTTCCATTTGGCTGGAAGCCACTACACAAAAATGAATATTAATAGCAATGTGAGTGAAATCCTTTCAACAGTTACAAAAGATCTATAATTTATTTCCTTGATTTGGTGTATATGCTTCTTGAACTAAACCATTATACAATATAGCGACATATTAGTACTGCGATAGTTGATGTATCACACCTTCATTGAATATTTCAAGCCATCGCTGGTTGACCGAACGTAACGCCAAGTGAGCACCGCCTCTTGTTGTGCTAATCACATTCATGGCAAATAAACTCAACATTCCAGACCTGCATGGCTGATCAAAGTATGCATTCAGGAATATTTTGTTGTTGTCTTTCAAATTTCCAAGATTCGATACAAGTAACGTACCAATCATAGAATCATAATAGCACTTTTTCCTATACTCTAAAAACATTTTAGGATCGACCCAACTTACTAATCCGAGATCTCGCTGAGAGTCTTTGATACTTCCGTGGATATAATCATTGATATATTTGACAAAGCTCCAGTTTATCTTACCGTTCTGACACATTTTCTCAACAGGAGGAAGTTCCATACTCAAATCTCCTAAATAAAGACCAATATCTGTCTTGATATCCGGATCGCCGAGTTTTGCGGCCCTGTTTTTGTCGATTTTGGATCTTGAATTGACAGGTATCACAACCATAGTATCTCTTTCTTTTCCTGTTATTTTGGAGATCGACAACAACGACATCACAACGAGAAGCGAGGTCAATTTTACATTATATTTCCGACAATCAGCGATGAGTTGCTGTAGTTTTGAATCTGAGATGTTGACAAGTTTACAACGATCTCTATTGTTTTCAATATTGCTGTGAGCTTCGTTTGTAATAATGCCGCCTTCATTATAGCTCATTATTTTCCTAGAAAGTGTAATGGTGTTATAAGTTTTCGACTTTGATATGCTAGCGTCATCAATAAAATAGTACTTGACAATATCAGACAAGCTCTTTGGGAAACAGATTATCATCAGAGCATACAAGAGATAAAAAAGGGGTACAGAATAGTCAATTAGGTCAGAAGGTTTCGGTGGAAGCTGAAAGTCGTTGTCGACTTTGGTGATATCAAAAAGAATCGAATCTTCATTCCCAAGCTTCTCCTTCTTCTCAATGGCTTTTATAGCTTGAGAAAACAATTTATGAAAGTTCAAACCTGACGACCCATCAAATAGTAAATGATCACTGTAGTAAATCAATGTCTTTTTATTTAATAGTATCAATGACCATAGAGGCTTTGACGTCCCATACTCGAAATGTACATCTTGCAATTGATTAAACACGTCTCCAACGGTCACACTCTCGTCATTGATAATATCTAGGACGTCTGAAAGTTTGTAAAAGTCCATAAAACCAAGGTTGTAGGGAAAATCGAGGAAGGAGCACGCCTTTTTAGGATATGCATTCATTGAAAGGCACGTATGTTGTGAAACCATCAAAGATAGAGCTTGGAAAACGGACCCAGTGTCAAGCTCCTCCGAATACTCCACCGCTACTCTAAAATTTGAGTACATGTTGAGCTTGTTCCTCCAGAAGTAGTACTTTTCGAAGGGTGTAAACTCTCTAGTTCGAGTTTGTCTTTGCATCATTTGTTTCTAATTACCTTTTTGGTGAAATGCATCTTCGGAAAGGGGCAAATGACTCCGAAGCATACCACATAGCTACATGAAGTCAACAACCTCAAAAACTGCAATGCCGACAGTGGCGTCAAGAAAAGGGTGGATGTCAACATCAACAACATTGTCAACACCTCCGACAACAACGTGCAACGTTTCTTCTTACATTATCTGCCGGTTTTCCCAATTCATGGGGTCTCCGCACAGCCCGGAAATCGGTCAACGTGGGAAGCCAATTTGATTCGGCCTTTCTTCTCTGTCTCATTCATTAGGCAACTGAAACAATGTGGCCAAGTGATTCACTTGGTCAGTCTTTCTACTGTTTCAACTGCTTAGCTTGTCTGTTCCCTTCACCTTTCCCGAGCCGACCTCCATCTTGGCGCTTTTCGACCCGAATTGAACCGCCCTTTTAGGTTCTTGTGCGACGAATTCTAACCCCATTTTGTCCTGTGCTAGACGTCGCAGTATAAGTTTCCTTCTGATCTCTCCAGTATCTTTATTGTAGTTGAGCTTCCAATTTAGAGGAACGTTCCCTTCTGTAGTCACCCAATTTATGAAGTCCTCGTCCAAGAAGGGGTACCTAACCTCCTTGCCCCAGCAACAGATGACTTTATCATCTCTGGTGAGATTTCTCTCCCATAATCTGTCTAGATCACACTGTAATTCATCTCTCAGTTCTGCATTCAGTAGTGTAAGGTTGTAAACAGACAGATCCGTTACAGGTCTGTTTTTCAATCGTCTCTTTTTTTGATTGCTAAGCCCTGTAAAAATTCTTTCGTGTCTGGTGTATCCGCCAAACAATTCGTCGGCTCCTAACCCACTGAGGAGCACTTTACAATCGCTGGATACCCCATTGCTTCCCTTTCCACTAGCAGCAAAATAGAATGCTATAGCGATGGATAGATCCATTTCTGTGTCGTTAGGATAGATTAAATTAACCACACGTTCCCTTGCAGCAAAATACTCTTCGTAGGGTACATCAATCTTGACGAGCTTGAAAAAAACGCCTTTTTCCTTGTTATATTTGAGGTTCAACTGCTCACAATTCTTGATGGCAAGCTTACGATCAGGAGTCTCATCGTATGTCAAGTTTGCCCTTGGGTTACTGAATGATACATTCAACAGATCGATGGAAGTATCTCTTTCGCAAATTTCTCCACAGAGACCTGCAATAAGCGTACAGTCGATACCTCCGCTAAATAGAATCGCAAACTTTGATTCCGTCATGTCCTTAAGGAGCGGAAATATTGTAGAAATACGTTTGTAGACAGAATGGCCAAGCTGTTTGTGTATCTTGTCGATGATGTCAGTCTCATTAACACTCATATCGATATCGTTCAAGACTTTGTAAGCACTCAGTAGATATTTGTTTTCTTCACTTGAAATACAGTGTATTTTCTTAGTACTCATATCGAAGTAGTAGACTGTAGCACTTTTACATTCGGTAAAGTTTGCCCTATCTTTATTATCCCATGGTGGACAACTGCTGATATAGAGTTCACCTACGCTATCAAGTGAATAACACAAAGATTTTCTTCCCGTAATATCCTTTCCAAAATAAATTCTGTTCTCTACTCTATCAATTATGGAGTATGCAAACTCTCCCTTTAGATGCCCTATGGTTCTTACCACATCACCGTCAAAATCATTAATGAGTTTTTTGTGCAGATATTCCACGTCGTTCATACGGCTGGATATTTCATCATTATAAAGCTCGCCATTGAACTGTACTGTAAATCTTTCGTCGCTAAGAGGTTGCTCTGCTAGAGGTTGACGAAGTGAGAGCACTGAAGAATAGACCTCAATCCTTTCCTGCGGAAAAGGCTTGTATTTTTCAAAATCACCCCCTCTTTCTCGAATGATCGGTATTAGAGATTGGAAAAGTCTGTCAGCACCATACTCGCTGCTTTCTTTGATAATTCCATAGCCACAATAGTGAAGTAGAATTCCACACATAATGCTTATTAGTGGCTCTGTTGGTCATAGCATATATAATACACCCTTCCAACAAAGTTTGAAGACATTGTAAATAGTCTGGGGTTGAAAAATTTCAGAGCATTTTTAAGAATACACTAAGACTTCATGTTGTCACGTGACGTCTTATCCAGAAGATTAGAGGAATTAAGCAATTAAACAGGTTTACATTTTCTCTACAAAGACAAGGATCGAAACCGGTTACAGCTCTTCAGGTACAAGAGAAAGAAGGTTTTTCTCCAATAGGTTTTTGAACTCATCTACCCATTCTTCATTGCAGCAGCGTAAAACAATACTAGCACCACTGCCGCAGCTTATCATGTTAGCACTGAACAGAGACGCAGGTTGATCGAACCAGGCACCAACGATATTCTTATGTTCTGCTCCAATTGAGCCGAGGTTTGAGAGCTCAAAAGTATTTTTTTTCTCCGTTTTATGATCCTCGATAACGAGCCGTTTGACATCTACGAATTTGATTGCACCCAAAAAAAGTTGGGCTATTGGGATGTTTTCTTGTATGTATTTATTCACAAAGCTCACTAACGACCAGTTTATCTCGCCATCCGGACAAAGCTTGTTGATTGAAGGTAGCCCGATGAACAAAACTCCGACGTAAAGACCAAACAACGGTGAAAAGTTTCTGCATAATTTGTTTGCCTTTTCCATATTCAGAGATCTTCTGATATTGACAGGAATTGATGTAACTGTATCTTTTCCAGAAGAAGCGATAAATTTTCCCATGCTTATGTGAGCCAATACAGTAATCAGCGAAGTTAGTTTTACGTTGTGCAACCTAGCCGTTTTGATGAGTGAGTTCAATTGATACGAATCCAAACTAATGACCCTGGGAGATGATGCTTTGTTCGGATCTGACCTATAAGACTTATAATGAACCTGGTCAAAGGTCATAATGCTGGAGTACGGGTTACCACCAAACCAACGTTTGATTAGATTTGAAAGTTTGGTGGGAAGCAATCCAATCAAAATGATGTAGAGAAAAGAACTGTAAGGCCTGTTGTACTCTATTATGTCGACAGGGGACGGTGGCAGCTGATACGAGTCGAATTCAACCATTGATTTTTCGAAAACTATGGAATCCAGTCCGGTAAAAGAACCAGAAATTATTTTTGGGATGCCTTTAGCAATTTCTTTCGACAGCTCAATGTGGAAGTTCTTACCCGATGTACCGTCGTAGAGAGCATGGTCACAAAAAAACAGGGCGTACTTACCGTTAATGACTTTCAATCTCCACAATGGCTTGTTCTTACCGTATGATAATCCTTCGGTGTGGTACTTCTCCAGAATTGCCTCCACACTAGCTAGTCTGTCGTCCTGGATAAACTCTACAACGTCCTCTAGCTTCACCTCATCGACAACAACAAACCTGTGGCCAAGCTTACTGGTGCTAGAAGGCATTAGGTCCATAGTCAAGGCGCTGTACTTGTACATCATTCGAGTCAACGCATGGTAGACCTTTTCCGTGGTTAACTCTTCATTGTACTCGACCAGGATCCGGTAGTTCGAGTAATATTTTAGTTGCGTTCTCCAAAAGAAGTACTGCTCCGCATATGATATCTCCCTATACTGTTTGTACATAGGATGTTCGTTCAATCCTTTGAAAGGGCCTGGTTCCGTAACATGCATGGTTAAAGCCTCGTTTGTTCGCCTTTTTTGCCCGTTTCTTCGTTACCGCCCTAGCTGGAAAAAGTTTCCTTGTCTTTGTGTTGCAGATCAAAAGCACTTGATGTGTTTTCGCAAAGGAGGAAACGAAACTATAAGAACCTAAAAACGCCATGATGAGGTTGCCGCCGGGGCTTACTCGAAGCTGGCGCTCGATAATTGCAGAAATAGAGGCGGCCTTTCGGTCACACGGCTGGCCACCGGATTTAGTGCTACATTCGGATCGTGCCAGTACAAAACCACCAGTCCATACAATGCTAGCATTGTGTGCAGCCATGTCAGCTTCCACAACCGGGGGAGGAGAGCCAACAGGGAGGAAAGCAGGGGGTTGTATATGGCATGAGCCTTATCAAGAAAGAAGTAATGAAGCTGCCTACGCCGACCGACGCAAATTGTCACGTGACACGGGGAGGTTTATGTGCTGAAAGTGCAACAACTGCTTGTCCTGTTTGTGCCGCAGACGGGAGATCACTTCTTCTGTTATGATAGCATGAGCTCCACTGATTATGACGATCGGCAGAGTGCAGCTGGCCCTAGCGAGAAGAGAGTCCCCGGAGTTTTCCCACAGTTTGGGCAGAAGAAAGAGACCGGCCCGATCCAGACGGACAATCTTCACGCAGACCAGCGCTGCATCGGGAAGAGAGCTCTTGACGAGAATAGCATAGATAGAGGAAAAGAAGAGAACACAGGGACAGTTGCCAGAAGATTATACTACTAAAGATTAAGCTGAAGTTATAGAAACAGGGACCAAATCAGAGCAGCATGTCGAGTGGGAAAAAACTATTGCTTATGGGCCGTTCAGGGTCCGGAAAGTCGTCAATGAGGTCCATTATCTTCTCCAATTATTCGGCTTTCGATACACGAAGATTGGGGGCCACCATAGATGTGGAGCACTCAAATTTGAGGTTCTTGAATAATATGACCCTCAACCTTTGGGATTGTGGTGGACAGGACGTTTTCATGGACAATTTTTTGAATAACACAAACGAAAACAACTATAACAACTCTTCGTCGGCTAACATCTTCAAGAAATGTGAGGTTTTGATCCATGTTTTCGACGTCGAGAGTAAGGAAGTTGCAAAAGATATAAATACCTTCAAGAGAGTCTTGGAGAACTTAAGCAAGTTTTCGCCTAACGTGAAAATTTTCATTCTCATCCACAAGATAGACCTAGTTCAATCGAACAAGAGACAAGAGTTGTTCCAGTTAATGTACAACAATTTGAAGAACATTGCGTACAATGAGTACGGCTTCAAGATAACGGGGTTTGCGACTTCCATTTGGGACGAGAGCTTATACAAGGCGTGGTCTTCGATTGTGTGTTCACTAATACCCAATGTTGAGATATACGAGCAGCATCTAGCGAAGTTGAATGAGATTATCGACGCCAGGGAAATAATACTATTTGAGAAGACTACCTTTTTGGTCATTTCCTCCATGGATAGGTTCAAAAGCAACACCAATGAATACACTGTGAATCCGACCCTGGCACTGGATCCAAAGAGGTTCGAAAAAATATCCAACATAGTGAAAACGTACAAGCAAAGTGTCAATAAGATAAGATCAAATTTCAAAAACTTGATCCTGCATGGGAAAAACTCTTCTATCTATCTTGACGTTTTGACTTCGAATATTTACATAATGGTAATAATGGATAACAACATTGGGAAGGACGAAAATTACGAAGTCAACAATGAGAGTCTGGTGCTCGAAGACATAAAGATCGCCAGAAATCTCTTTGAGCAGATTGAGAATAAACCTCTCAGCTGAACATTACAGCTGTATAGATCAGCCAGAGAAAGGGAGTCTGGTTGATTCAAAGCTTCCTGTCATACTTAGGACTATCAGAAACACTCTTTCAATCATTATGACAAGGTAGGTCTACAGCTACCCGAAGCACCCATTCCTTTGTAAAAGTATTAGCTCTAGCGATTTTATAGCCGCAGTCTGATCTATAAGTACGTTATTGGCGGATCTTATCTAGATTCACAGCATTTCTCGAGATTCGCAATAGGGGGAAAGATATTTATAGCATATACCTTTACCCTTGTTGACTGTTCTATCATAGCGCTATCTTTTCCACAAAAACTCATAATACTCAACAAAGAAACAGCAAGGAATAGCCCATACTAGATTTACCCTTTTGATTGATATTTGAGCATCTTGTGAATAAACTCGGTTTCAGTTATCTTATGTAGTTGATCTTGTTTAACTGGACAAAAACTATTAGTAGATATACTACAAAGTAGATCTGCAGTGAAAAGTTCACATTGTCATAGTCTGCCGTTAACTTTACAACCACGGACAAGGCACCACGTCCTGCATGGACATGGGAATCATGGCAGGTTGAAGCTTCTGAAAAATGGAAGATCGTTCTTCGGGGTACACAGCAGGCGACTCAGCCGTGAAACAAAGACGGGCATGTTCTGTACGTGATGGACACTTCAAACCACGTCACTTCTACTTCTTCTGAGTTTTTGACAGATTATTTAGCACTTTCAGTAAGGAAAGGGAACAGAAGATGTGCTTATCGCTAGCAGATGGCTGATATCACGAGAAGAAAACCAAAAAAACACTTGCAAAATGTCGGACAAGGATATTCTGAAAAGCATAACAAGAAAATTGAACTCATTACATATTCTACCGTGAGTGTTTTTTACTTCTATTCCAAGTCATTGTCTTAGGTATGTGCAAAGCAGGTTCGAGCAGTTTGGATTGCCTTAAATGCTGATGCACTCTTAACAGCAAAAGCCATATATTGCGTGTTTCATGTTGCTCGTGCTTACTATCAGTGTTAGTTTATTAATTAGAAAGAAAAGAATGAAGACTATTTATACAAATATAATAAGAAAGGACCTCTATCCAGCTCTTTTCTCGCGTGAAAGTGGATTTGATACGAGTGATGATCGTAATACTACTTTCAAGTAAACAAAGCTTGCATGCGATACAAAGCAGCATATCAGCAAAGCTACAGGTAAAACCGCCTTTTGTCCTTCTCCAACTCTGTTTTGTATTCCCAGTCGATGTCTTGTCTGATACCCTTCTGGATTCTTCTCAGCTTCAACGTGAACTGTGGACCAAGCTCTTGTAGTCCAACCTTCTCTTCATTCCTGAAAACATAACGATGCATTCTGAAAAAAATATAATCTCTCTGGTTGTGTAAAGTCACCACTTGTCTACCTTCAAGTTCCGGTCTATGTGGGAAAAGTGACTGAAATAGTCTTGCAACAGATTGGCCCAACCTCGTTGTGAAGTTGTTTAAAACAAGTTCCGGCACGTGTCCTGTTGGTTGTCCGTGACCAGTGATTTTTTTCCTTTCTATCAATGAGGTAATGCTGAAATAAAATGTAGGCCCTTCAGGTAAATGCACAAACGTTATTCCATTCACCACTTTCTTATCTTCGTTGATTACAATCAAATCCGTAAAATCTCGGTTGGAACAATACTCAGCCATATCTTTTATCGTATATTTTCTTTGTCTCTTGACAAAAGAGGTATTTGGTATTATTTCGACCATCATTGCGGCAAACTCGTACGCCGACTTTTTTGCATTCGCATTTGTAGTAACCAAAACTTTTGGTTCTTTACCTTCTTTGAAATAGCTATCAAAATTATCTTCACCTTCCATATCTACATTTGTTGTCTCGTCGTAAACCCTCTTGGAATCAATTGTTTCAGGAACATTCTCTGCAAGTCTCTTCTCCTTCATTTCAGGGTTCTCCCTCTCTTCACGTGCTCTTGCTTGACGATCCTTGTGACGAGTTTTGTTATGTTCATGTTTGAGCTGAGCATATAATTGCTGTCTCTTCTGCTTGTTCTTGATTCCTTTCAAGGTCTGTTCATCTACTGCTGCCATATCTTGATTGTTGTTCTGTATATTGGCTTCTTGCGATCCTCTGCTGTACTATATATCCAAATGTTCCTGATACAGGAATATGAAGATCGTGGTGAAATTTGCAAGAAAAAAAGTGCTTTTAAGAAAATTTTCTCTATCTTTACCTCGCTTTCTTTTTGTTTGTCGCTAATATTTGTTTTTACTTCTTTCGTGCTATCTATCTGTCTGCCTAACTAACTATCATCAATCTATCAAACGGTTTTACATAAGAGGGGAAGTATGCGCATGATGACAGACTCACCACACATCTTCCTGGTATCTGTTGTTCACTCTCAACTGTTTGCCCATTGTCATGGCAATGTCCTCGGTCACCTTCTTTTGCTCCTGGTAGATCTTGACAAGAGCTAGTTGGACAGCCCTTGCCATATTGGCAGCATCACCACAGACATAGAAAAAAGCACCTTTGTCTAGCAATTCCACAACCTTGGCTGCATTCTCCAAAAGCTTGTCTTGTACATACACTTTTTTTTCTGTTTCTCTTGAAAAGGCAGTGATCATCTTGAACTTGTTGTCCAACTTCTTGGCATATTCGACCCATTCTTCTTTATAAATAAAATCTTCTGTAGATTTTCTACATCCGAAGAAAAAGAGTATTTCACCGATATTCGCACCGTTCTCCACTTGCTTGATCTTCTCTCTGATGAATCCTCTAAATGGGGCAGCACCGGTACCAGGACCAACTAGAATGATCGGCATGGCAGGGTTGGATGGGAGCTTGAATGTCGATCTTCTTATGTGGATTGGTAACTTATTGTGGAATTTGCCTCTAGGTCCTTCTAAATCAAAATTATCAATCAGCTTGGCTTCTTCTTTGTTTTGGTGCTTCTTGATATCGAGCAACAAGTTAGTTGCAACACCAGTAACATAGTGATCGCTGGTTAAAGGCTTCTCTTGTTCAACAACCGCAGTGACATGAACAGTTTGCTTCTCCATCGACGAAGAAGAAGAAATGGAGTAGTAACGAGGCTGCAACTTGGCAACAGACTCGATGATGAAGGAAAACGGAATAGTATCCCATTTAACTCCTGAACTGAGTACTTCCAAGCAATCGGCGATGTTCAAATATTTTTCAGTAACACTTTTATGGAAAATATCTTTGTCATCGGCAATTGCTGGAATTTTTGCCTCGGTCTCCTTATCTGGACAAAATTGTGAGGCTGATTTAACAAATTGTCTGGACACAGGTCCGGAGATCTCCAAGTAGTGTCTTAAGACAGTATCATAGGTGGTTGGTGTTGGAAATGGTAAATGGGTGGTTGGGTCAAGAGATTTCAGGTCAATGACTTTATCTTTCTTTTCGGTCAAACCCAAGATAGCCAAGAACTTCTCAACTTTTTCATTTGAATTTGAAGGCCAAATTGCAACGTGATCACCTGTGGAGTACTTTAAGTTGGTGTTCGACAAATCGAATTCAGCATGAATGCAGTGTCGGGTTTCGGAGTTGAACAACTCTCTGGTGTTTTGAATTGGCGCAAGGTAAGGATGGGTATGATCAAAAGGACCTGTTTCCAATAGTTTCACCTCTTCATCAGTCTTTGGGTTGAGATAACGGGAGTTTGGCTCACCGAGGGAAACTAGCGGGGATGAAGTTGTTAACTTTTCATTCTCAACAACAGCGATCGAAGGTTCATACTTGACCGCTTGTTCTTCCAAGTGCAACTGGTCCTTAATCAAGTCGAACAAATTATCTTTCCATTCCAGGTAGTCTTCGTCCATAGTACCTTTGCCGTCGTCACCCAAACCCAGTTCCCCGATAAGGGATGCGCCTTTGGAATTCAACTGTTCAACAGTCTTTTTCCCAATGGCATTGTAGAATTCATACGTACTGTTACCCAACCCGAAGCAGACGTACTTCAAGTCAGGCAACTCGTCACACTCGTTGTCGAGGTAGTCAAAAAACTCGATCGCATTGTCTGTAGGTTCACCTTCACCATATGTGGCCATGAAGAAGGCGGCCAATTTAAAATCCGAGATTTCATCTCTAATGTTTTGCAAGTTCTCAAACGAGACGTCAGCCAAGTCCGCAGTCATTGTTGGGATCTTGAACTTTGACTGAAACTCCTTGGCGAACTTCAACGCATAGTCTTCAGCGGTACCTGTTTGAGACCCGTAAAACACGATTGCCTTTTTACCGGTCTTCTTCATTGTCTCCACTAAGTCGCTGGTTTCAAAACCGGAAGCCCCATACGATGACGCGGAGGCGTCATTGCCGTCCATCGCCCACAACTTGCCCTTGGAGACGTACGCAACAAGAGCCACGAGAATCGCCAAAAGCACCGATAAATCCAGAACCTCCATTATGATAATTCCTATTTTCCTTTGCTAAATTTACTTTCCAGTGCGCCACTGCAGTGTCGAGAGACGGGTGTCCTTGGGTGAAAAGAAGGCTTTGGACCTGCTGCTGACGAAGAGTGAACTTATAGCAAAATACAGCACAGCAACCGCCCTTTCGGACGCCCAGAAGGACAAGCAGTTAAAGGAAACCCGTTAGCAATACAGATCAGACCGACCGACACACGTTACCGAAACGAGGCACTCTACGAGCGCTAAGAATACGAAAAACGGAAAATCGTTTGATCCGTCTTTTCGTGCCTAAGGCGGGTATGCGATGCCGCTTGCCGGCCGTGTGCATGGCGGGGTGGGGGTGGGCGGTTGTAGGCTATGTACGGAGAAGTCACTATACAGAAGGAACGGGAGGTACTCCGGTATATTGCACGGATAGGGAAGTCCCTCTCTGGCGCTAGATGTCAAAGTTCGAGTACACGCTGGCGCTCAGATCGTCGAGCTCGTTCACGTTGTTCATTGTGTAGAGAACCGGGTTGTCTATGCGTCGGTTGGCAAGCTCGTGTGTCTGCGGACTCAACACGGCAAGAATAAAAGCGAGCTTCCACCGGCTGGTCGGGGCCGGGAGAGATTCCTGTACCTTCTTCTCGGGGTCATTGCTGCTGACGGCGGTCCCACTGCCGTTCTTGCTCTCCTGCTTCACGTGCAAGCTGTGCTCCACGTTCTGGATGATAGTAGAGATCCCAATTGTGGAGATCGTTCTGCTTATTTCGTGTACCTGTTCGCTCTTCAAATACCCCTTCAACTCTTCGTTCATCCTCTGCAACATTCTGACGTTCGAGATGTTCGAGTTGAAGTTCGTCAAGAACTCGACAGTGTTCGTTTCCTGCAGTAGCTTGAACTCGGCGCTCTGTGATGGGAGCATCAACGATATCAGTGCGAGCGTCCGAGCGTCACTGGCGGTGCCGGTAGTGTCATGATCTTGAAGATCGTCGTAGAGCTCGTGGCCGGATTTCTCCTCGAACAACCTCGAATCGATGTTCTTCTGCACTTCGAAAATCAAATTCCCAAATTCCTCAATGCTGATCTCCTCTCTGAGGTTGATTTCGTCGAAAACGCTTTCTACGCTCTCATTCACTATGTTTTTTAGTTTCGCCCATCCTTTATTCAAAAGCCACCATGTAAAGGATAGAAATGCTTGCTCTGGTAAATCCTTATCAACCGTATTCTGGCTTTCCTCTGACTCCAAGTCAATCAGCCTGATACCTTGGTTCTTGGACGCGAGCTTGAGAGCTGTCTTGAGATAAGACTTTCTCGATATTATGTTCAATTGCAAATGCAACAAGATTATGAGTAGCGTTTCGCTGTAGATCAAAGTCAAAAACCTAGTCAAGGACTTGATCTTGAGATCCTGCCATAATTCAACCTTGGTTTTGATTGGTTTTGTCTCGCTACCGCTAGCAGTAGCACCGGTTAAAGCTTGATCTCCTAATTTCTGATCAATACTTTCTTCACCGCTCCTCGCATTCTCGTTCTTGCTGCTCGACAAATCCTCGCTGTTAAGCTCGCTTTTCCCGTCGGCAACAAGACTCTTGTTCTTGCGGGACAATTTCAACTCTTTCGTGATCTCCTCCACGTCCAACTCCTTATATATCGGTTCGACTAAAACAGGTAAGAACGATAAGAAGGTCATATAACAGTCCTTCTGCGTCTGTGAAAACCGCTTTTTGATGAGGTCTCTCGTGGCATTCTCCTCTTTCAGCTGATCCTGGAACTCCTTGATCTTATTGCGCACATAGATGCTGATCATATACGAGACTGTTACCACCCCCGTCGTAATGAGCAATTTCTTGCGGTGACGACGGTACAAATCTCTAATAAACTGGAACATCATGGCCTAACTGTTTTCAAACTTGTAGACCTGTGTCTGTGTACTGTCTCTTGCGTGTTGATATGAGTTCGTTTCCTCCCATAAGCTGCTTGGGCCTTCCCTTCGGCTCCTTCTCTGACCTGCCCTTGTCTCCTCCTCCTCCACATGTCCTCCGCCATCGAGATACAACATTTACGAGCTTATCGCTCCGACAGGTGGTGCACGGGTGTTGTGTGGCGGAAGGGACCCTTCATCATTTGTTCGAGATCTAGTAGCTACATTTGATATCTTCGACAAAGATGGACAGCCCTTATTCCAGGCTCCAACCAAGGTTAAGTGTATCTCCAGTCATTTGAAAGAACTGCCAAATCAGTAGTTGATTGTTGTACTGTAGAGAATATGACGATCACTGTCGATTCTGCTCTGTATTGTCACATTAGTATGTTATTATTTATTATACATTCTTCTATAGAGTCCAAAGGAACATGCATTTGCGTCTGCAAAAGAGTGGCAGATCTGTATATCCACGTGGCGACAACTACGTCTAGCTTTTGCTAACCCTTCCATTCTTCACATCTGCGCTCCCCCTTTGTCTGGTCCTGTTCTTGTTCTTACTTTTGCTTTTGCTCTGCTTACCACCATCACTCCTTTTCTTTTCTTTTGTAGCTTGAACAGCCTGCTTGAGTTTGTCATCGTCTTTAAAATACTGGTGATTGCTTTTGTTCTCCGTCTGCACCTTATTAGTCTCCTCTCTATCCTGAAAGTGGACCTTAGACACGGCCGGTTCTCCTAGATGTTTGTTTATGAAGGATTCTGACTCAGCCTCCCTCTTTTTAGTTTTTTCAGCCGACTCTAAGAGTAAGTCCTCTGCCTTTTTCACTCTATCCATGTATTCTTTCACCCGTTTGATCTCTTGCATAATCGGAGCGTCGTTGTTGAACTTGATTCCATCGAGCTTGGCATTAGTGAAAGAAAGTGAAACTAGTATGTATGCATACATATTTAGAATTTTGGCTTGTTCAAGCTCATTGAGAGCTTTATTGTTCTCTCTTTTGTCTTCTCTATGTCTCGTTATTTCATCTAAAGTTTCACTCAAGGTCTTTTCAAGAATATCTTCCTTAAGTTGGTTGGAAATCGTTTCTGTAAGATCGCCAAGGGTTGTCAAGAGCTTGTTCACTGCATCTGTTTCCTCCATGCTGTTATTGTGCTTTTTGGTACTAGCTGCGGAAAGCAATAGACCTTGTTAGACCAGAAAAGGAAGGTTTACATATCATTTTTGAACAGGAAAAAATTATGACAAAAAAATAATTCCATCACTCACAGTAGAAGAAATAAATAAAAAAATTGCCACCTGCCAGAATTGAACTAGCGACCTCTGCATTACAAGTGCAACGCTCTACCACTAAGCTAAGGAGGCATTTCTTATTTTCAAATTTTTGGGATTTTTATCAGGAGGCAGCAACCTCGTTCTAATCGATTATCAAGGTATACTTCTTCGAAAACTTTTCAGATTACGACCTGTTGGGAACAATTTGGATTTAAAACCTGTGTTTAGGAGAACCCTAATGTCATGTGTCTATATAACACGTGTTTATGAAAAATAATGTCTAAACGATTTCACTAATCATACATTTTATTATAATTATTAATATACAGTTCTTATACAAAATTTTGAAAAAAGTTGAATTATCAAACGTCTCTGTGTCAACTAATTTTCTATCCCGAATCCTGGCTTCCGGCTCAAATATATACGGCAATTCTTTACTTAATATCATTTCCCAATTCAGACTCCAAACTATTCGAATTGCTGGAATCGAAAGTGTTCATGCTTTCTCCATTTGCACATATATTCAATCTACTCATTTCGATAATCTTACTGTCCTCCCTTATGCTGTGCATATCGAGACTTAACTCACTACCTTTGTGACCATTTTTTGATTCACCCTCTTTTTTGATAAATGTCTCCTTCAAGGTTCTCTCATCATTGCTCATAGAGCTTGCCTTTCTTCTCTTCACTGATTTCGGGGCAGGAGGTGCCTGCAGTTTAAACTTTTTTCCAGCTTTTCTGCCAACAACTTGGGTTATTGTATTTCCTTCACTTGCCGACTGTTTGAGTGGAACTGAGTGAATAGTGCCATTACCAGCAATATTACCCATACTATTATTGGTCAAGTTAAAGGGGCTTTTCGCCGAATAACTAGTATCTGGACTTGGAAGAATGCTGCGATTCAGGTTCTCAGTTAATTGGTTAGGTATAATAGGCCCCACAGTTTTAGGAGTGTGAGAACTCGATATGCTATCTTGATGCAACCTGATTGGCGCAGATACTTGGGCATTTTGTTGAGACAACTGTACTACATTAGCTGGAGCAGGCATTGAAGAGCCTTTATAGTTCACAGTTGATGGAAACTGATCCGGACGTGATATACTTTGGTTCATGAAACCATTATGCGACTCGTGCATCGCCACATTCGGACCTATCACTGTATTAGCACCGGAAGTCTCTGAGGAAGTATCTCTGCTAGCTGGTTGACCTTTAGCATTCATTGCACTCAACTTTTGAAACATTGGAAAATTTATCTTATTGAACGCCTCAAGTGCATCTATAGGTGAGGTAGATTTGGAGTCAACGTAAAAGTTTATCAATGGTTTCGTGAGAGTCATGACATCACTTATTTGCATCAATCTCAACAAAGCTTCTTCCATACCGAATTTGGTTAAATCAGATATGCATTTAAAATGTGACTTGACTTGGCTGCTCAAGGGAAGAGCACTCATTTTATCTTGAGCTGAGATACTATCCAAAAACTTTTCTAGGGCTGCAAATTCCAAACCATAAACATTGTAATCGGTAACCAATTCAACTTTTTCAAACATTAAGTGTCTATTTACTCTAATTTTCAACGAGCCAAAATGATTACAATATGAACCATCTTCGAAAACGCATTTGAACGAAAAATGGTCTGTTTCTATGAGTGTATGTCCATTTGGAAGTAATGTCGAACTCAAGAATTTTTGAGCTAGCTCGAACATTTGAACATTTTCGAGATATTTGTAGTATAACAAAGGAATCAAAGCGTATGATATCCTGAAATTTCTGCTTTCATTTGCGTATTTTAAGCAAATATCAACCGTTGCTTCTTCTGCAAAAAATTCTCCCACAACGTGTCGGAGATAGGGGAGGTTGGGTTTTTCATGACGACATGTGAGTAGATCGTGGAAGCGTAATAGCCTGACGATAGATATGTTTGACAAGTTTCTTCTCACTTCTTCGCTCAGTAATCCTTGTTGTTCTTGTGGCCTGATATTGTGACTGGAGTAAGGAGGGATAAAAGGTTGCACAGGGAATTGTTGTGGTTGTGGTTGCGGTTGTGGTTGTGGTTGCGGTTGTGGTTGCGGTTGTGGTTGTGGTTGCGGTTGTGGTTGCGGTTGCGGTTGTGGTTGTGGTTGCGGTTGCGGTTGCGGTTGCGGTTGCGGTTGCGGTTGCGGTTGAAGATGAGGCTGCTGCTGGGCGTTGGATGCAATTTTATAATTTCCGTTTTGGAGTTGAGAAGACATGTGTTGTCCGTTGGTATTGAACTGACGTTGATGTTGTTGTTGATGTTGTTGTTGTTGTTGATGTTGTTGATGTTGTTGTTGTTGATGTTGTTGTTGTTGTTGTTGTTGTTGTTGTTGTTGTTGCTGTAGTTGTTGCTGTAGTTGTTGTTGTTGTTGTTGCTGTATTTGTTGCTGTTGTTGTTGCTGTAGTTGTTGTTGTTGCTGTAGATGGTGTTGAAGTTGTGGTTGATGCTGTTGCTGCTGTTGAGGAAGATTCTGATATTGGTGCTGTTGTTGAGGGGGGACTGCATTTGAGGGTATTGGTTGACCCGTGCCAACAATTTGAGGATTGAAATAGCTTTGCTGCGCTGAATTTTGACCAAAGGAGTCTCGGAATGGCGTTGTCACGCTTGAGGATTGTGAAGAGAATCCTTGCGGTTTCAAAGAATATTTTCTTTGATTTCCTTGCAAAGTTGTCGCCATATGGCTTTGCATCTGAGGTTTAGGACCAACAGTAGCTCCATGCTTTCCACCAATGTCTGTCATTGATGAAACCAGAGAAGCTGGGGGAGAGTTGAAATTATCTGTTCCCCTGCTATTTGAAGACAGCATATTTTCTTTTTGCAGTTTAGCAATTGCCCCAAACGATTTGCCCGGCGAGAAGGACACAGAGGTCGATCTTCTGCTCTGTAGTTCATCAGGTTCACTCTGCTTGTTACTACTCAAATGAGTCTGTAAACTACCATATGTTGCCTGAAGCTGCTGTAGTTGCGCCATTTGGCGTTGTGAAACGTTCCCTCTATCGCCCATTATTGCCGCAGCAACTTGAGGGGTCAGCATAGAATTGGGAGCTCCACCTTCGGCAGAAGGGCCTGCCTGTGGGTTTGGTTGCGGTGCAAGAGTAGTATGCGATAGCTGTGATCCGAGAACATGAGGAAAAACTCCATTGCTGGGAACGCTTAAATTAGGGTTTAAATTAGGGTTGATATTTGGGTGCTGTTGCTGGAGAATCCCATAACTGTCCTGCAGTTCAGCCTGTAAGTTCATTTGCTTCCCCTGGCTAGCAGGAGACCTTCTCTTTTGCTGAGGTGGGTAGTTGCCATTGTAAAACTGTTGCGGTAAGGTCGTTGAAGATTGCAACGTGGATATCGGCAGCTGCTTTTCCCATTGAAACTGGGAGTATGCTTGAAGTTTCAGCGTGCTCTGCTCGTGTTGTTGCGCACTGGGCATGTGCGGTGGCACACTGTCAGCATTCGGACTGATGCTTGCTTGGCTGATGTCGTTATTTGCCGTTTTCATCAACGTACTGTCGTCCAAATGTTGTCGTTCCATCTGCTGAGGGCCGTTGCGGTGGAAGTCTTCTAACACTTGCGAGGGGATGACCATCGACTCCGTTATGGGTTTCGAGTTGGAGAACGTGTCCATGTTGTGAGTGTAAGTGGCCACGATTTATATATAATGCACTTGTAGTATCTCGCCTTGCTCTAAATTCTAAATCTTCTATTTCTTCCAACGTCCTGCTCTCTGAAAACGAAGCGATTGTGTGCAGGAAATTATCGAAAGTACTGCGTATCCCTGTCTGACCTCCCTTCTCTTTTGCTCTGCTCGAAAGTTCCTGCAATCGAACCCAGAGAAAGGAATATACTTGTCTTAAACAAACAGATAACCTGGCGAAAGCGCTGACTGAAACCACCTGTAGAAGCAATTCCCCCTTCGGCAGGTGTACTGGTAGTAGCAGTGAAGTTTGCAGTGATACCCGTAGTAGAACCCTGCAGAACGGCTGTCCCAGAGGCCGACACAAGCAACAATGGTACAGGGTTCGCCTAAATCTCATCGGCAAATTCTTCAACAATTTTCCGCATCTCCTCATTTATGGCCACTGCCGAGGGAGAACATGTTTGAATACGCACCCCAGGCGTATATTCCCTGGGACACTATAAAGCTCCTAGCGACACCGATAGAGATGAAAAATTTCCACTCCAGCCATGCATGGATGCAGCTGTGTGTTTATTCCAAGAGCTCCCGTGCTGGCTGCTGGAACGACCAGCTGGAGAGAGCATGCTGGTGGAATGCAATGGGTCCTGTTGTTCCCTTTTCTGCGAGGTAGGATTTCCCCCTGGCTCGGTTAGGCGAGGGTCTCCGTAGTTGCTAGGCCTGAAGCGGATAATACACTTCGCATTGTTTGCGATCTCACTTTCTTGAGTTGGTCCTCATTCGCACATGCCAATATCCCTCAACGGTGGCCCGTGTAAGCAACGGTGCAGTCCGGATTAATTCTGTCCCAAACCGTGTCAAACGCAGCTGAGAAAAGTTAGCTTGTGGTTCGCTGGCGGTTCGCTTGATTGGCTAAATATGTTTGAATCTATATAGAGAAAGAGCTATATGTACATTTACAAAGAGAAGGAGCATCGCATTACAGACATGCACACTTCTATTTTTGAGCAAGCTTGGAAAGCTCTTGCTTCTTCTTGGACAGGAGCTTACGCTTCTTCTCGAGCTCGACCTTTCTGACGTCTTGCTTGTTCAATCCGTATTGCATCTTCTTGTACAACTTACGTTGCTTGTTGCTCATCATGATCATCTTTAAGTTCTTCTCGTCCTCGTCTTCCTTGCCTGCAACTTCGGCGTGCTTTCTCTTGTTGCCGCTCTTCTTCTGGTCCTTGGACACCGCAGATGACTTCACACCAGCCATCTCCAATTCCAACTCCTTCTGTTCTCTTAGCTCTTCGTTTTCTCTCTCATCTTCATCTTCTTCGTCTGCTTCGGCGTCCTCGGCGTCTTCAACTTCTTCCTCCTCCTCGGCTTCCTCTTCACCTTCTTCAAGTGGTGCCTCAGGATCATATGTTCCGGCATCACCCCATGGCGAGAGATGTGGTGGTAGGGTTTCACCCGGAGCATAGTCTGAAACGTTTAGTAAAGTGCTCTTGTTGACACAGTCGAATATCCATTGCGGTTGGATATATGTTCTACCTTGGACTTTCTTCAAGATCTTAGGTCTATCCACAATTTGATGCGTCACCGAGCTCAAATCAATTGCCTTGGAGTTTTGTAACTCATCGATAGCCGCTTCACTGACTACTTTACCACCAGCGGATAATATGACAAACTCTAGCACGTCGACTGGAACCTCTCGACCAATGAAAAAAACAAACTTGCTGAATAGTTCTGATACCTGGTTGGCGTATTTGGAAGGTTGTGCTAGAATGTCACCAGTGTTCTTACTGTTGTCCCTAAATTCATCCAAGTCTGTGTTTTCAACGTTTTCGATTTTCTCGTCTTCTTCCTTTTCTTCTTCTTCTTCCTTCTTTTCTAAGGCCTCCTCCTTCTTGTCTGCAGCAAATGCCTTGGACATTTCTTCACCTGAAATCTTTGTTTCTTTAGCGCTTTTAGTAGACTCTCCGGTGACCTCACTTGGTAATGCCAATGACCTTTGTTCGTTGGTTTCTAAGATGAAAACTGATAACCCGCCTATACCTTTTAATCTGTTTTCGTTGATCTTCGGAGGGTATGTGAGTTCAGAATCAGTGTATAGTTTGTAAAGAACAAAATGTAATAGAGTAGAGTAGAATTCCAAGAATGTGTGCATGATCTTGAAATCAATGTCGGATGGGATATTTTGCGCAAATTTAAATGGAACAAGCCATCTAACCTCTTGACCTTTCACAACGGCAGAGTAATAGACACCTTTGATGGAAACAAAAACTTTCTTCAATGCTCTCTCTCTTGCAACATAGGCTAACCATTGATTAGTAAGTTTGTTGGCTTGACTGGTGATCTTGGCACCAACGGCACTTGTAGCAGGCATGTTGGCAAAGAGGAACATCATGCTCAAAGCATCATCGATGTCTCTCAAGGCGTCCAAAAAGGAGGGATATCTTTCCTTGATCACACGGTCTAACTTGTACTTAGGACGATTTTCTTCAAGTCTCTTGGCATCACCAATCTCACCTTTACCCAAGGCTTTGGTTAACTTTTTGGCAAAAGTTTTGTGCTCTCTGAATTTCTGTAAAATCGGTTCATGCATCAAGTACTGGATGTCCTTCGCATAGTAGAACGTTACAGGAGCAGTGGATCCCTTGTTAGCCTTCTTTTTGTTTCTAGGTTCTCTTGGATAGATCCCCTTGAAAATACACAATCTCCGGAAATCAGCAAGGGAAACTTGCAGTTTCCTGATTGCTCTGGTCCTTGTTATAAAGTTCTTGGCGTTACCGCTCTCTCCCTTTCTTTTGATTGGTCCCATTATTGTTGTTTGCTACCTCACCAAGTCTCTACGGTTTATCGACACTCCAAATCGACCGAGTTTCAGAATCTGGATAGAGATATAGGTATAGATGCTTGATAAACTGAAAAATTTTTTGAACTGAAAAAAAAAATATCTAAAAAAAAGATTCAAAAACAGAATCGCACAGCCTTGAAAATGAAGGACATAGAAATCTGAGTCGATCGACTGAAAGCATCTGAAATCAACCCTCTGAAGATAGTTTGCAACTGATGCCAAGAACACCTTTCTTCACGAGAAGGTTTAGTCCAGGCCGGGATACTAAAGATCAAGTCGTTGAGAACGGAGATATGTTTAGGTATGTGGTGAAAAGAATACCGAGAGGTATCTCGCTACAAAGAAGAGGTATATCTACGGGCTCTGTCGTGGGTAAGAGGGTAGAATCTGCCGAAGAATTGGATGCTATCTTTGCAAAATCAACATGGTCGACCTCTGATCTCCTGGTAGCAGAGGCCAATCCGGTTGAAATTACCGAGGAAATGCTTGATGGCCTTCTTGAATTATCAGGATTGAGCAAAAGCCTCTCCAAGGAGGAAAGAACCACCATTGTCAACTCGTTGACCGAACAATTGAGTTTCATACGAAAATTACACAATGTCGACCTGAAATGTGAAACTCAGGATTTAGCTCGTTTAGTAGACGATCAGAGTGTTAAGCCTTTGACTTTTGAAAGTTTGATGGAGAATATCTCGAATACCAGAGGTGCTTTGTCGAAGGGAGAGGTGGAGAATTCGTGGAATCCCATTTCATTGGCATCTCAGCACCAGAATAGGTACTTCTTGGTCAAAGAAGGGTTGCTGAAAAAGAATAAATGAACCTTGAATGTAGCGTATATAATATTTTATTATTGGTCAAGATTTATGTGTACATAGTGGCTACAAAACAATCGCATCATCAATACTCGTCTTCCTCCTCCAGTTCCAACTTTCTTTTACCGGAATTTCCTTCTCTCAAGTCGGCCAATTCTCTACTCTTAACCTGTGATTTAGTCTTCTTTGTCATTTTTTCGATTTCTGCCTCCACATCATCACTTTCTTGTTCTGCGAAGTCTAATACCAATCTCCTTCCGAGTAAATGCACACCTTGCAACTGGTCCATAGCATTACTGGCCTCCTTGGCAGTGGCAAACTCAACAAACGCAAAACCTCTAGCCGATTTGTCAAACTTCTTAGGAACTCTTACAGATTTCAATGAACCGAAAGAACTGAACAATTCAAACACATCTTTACGAGTCGCCTCAAACGGTAAGTTCTTGACAATGATCTTTCCGCTCTTGGCCTTCTTCTTACTCTTGGAAGACTCGTTAGTATTACCAACTCTATTCGAGATCTTCAACTGTAGCTTGTGTCCATCTA
Source organism: Pichia sp. NRRL Y-27259 (assembly GCA_030563085.1). Classification (NCBI taxonomy): domain Eukaryota; kingdom Fungi; phylum Ascomycota; class Pichiomycetes; order Pichiales; family Pichiaceae; genus Pichia; species Pichia sp. NRRL Y-27259. The sequence goes on from JAKUBB010000014.1 coordinate 66,653, forward strand.
ATGTGAAGCCATCCAGACTTCTCAAAGCAGCATTCGCATTCTCTCTAGTTTTGAACTCTGCAAATCCAAAACCCATACTTTGGGTCTTTCCTGGGTTCTTTGGGTCTGGTTTGGTTTTGACCACTGCCAAAAGGAAACCAGGATATGCCTTGAAAATTTTGGATAACGTAGCTGAGGTTGTAGAAAAGTTCAAGTTCTTGACGAAGACAGACACAGTTGGACCGGTATCTTCATCCCCGCTGGCTTCATTAGCTCCATCATCTTCATTCTTGGAACTCTCCAACACATCACTTGCGTTTGGCTTGGTTTCTGTAGTTTTCTCTTCAACTTGAAACTTATCTGACTGATCTGCTGGCTTGGTAAATAGACCTTGTGGACCCTTTTCTAAATACAAAATCGATTTCCCCAACCGCCTGAACGATAACTTACTGAATGCAGCTCTGGCATTAGGTGCATCTCTGAATTCAACAATTGCTATCGTTCCAGCAGGTGGCATTAGTATTCTGTTGAGCTCTCCGTATGCGGCAAATAATTCACCTATTTCTTCCTTAGTAGTGCCAAATTGGAAATTCTTCACCAATATCACCTTGTCATCTCTTTCTTTTTCACTAAATTTAGTCAAATCAACGTTCTTCTTTTCAAAGTATGAACGAACATCACCAATAACATGGGCTTCCGCCAAGGCTTGTTTCACTGCAGAGCTTGAGTTCGTCGGATCAATTAACTCATTTTTGGAAATACCCAATTCAGAAGCTACACTGTCTAAAACAGCATCGGTGTTCATGTACAACGAGTTCCAACTGAATTCCTGTTTTGAAGCTTCAAACTTTCTCTTCAGCAGCTTCTGCTTTTTCAAAGGCATGTTCTTAAGTTCGAACTCATCTAGCTTGTGTTCTTTTTTGACGTCAGCAGGTAGAATATGTAACAATCTACCTTGATAAATTTGCTTGTCTAACTCTATGTAAGCCTTTACAGCATCTTTGGCGGTTTCAAATTGAACATAAGCAAAACCTTTAGACTTCCCTGTTCTCGAGTCAACAGCAACATGCACCTCCTTGAGAGCGCCAAATGGTTCAAACAACTTTCGGAAATCGTCTTCTGTTGAAGAGTATAGTATATTACGCAAAAATAATCTGCCGGTCAGCATAATCCTATCGATATTTCTCTCCTCCAATGAAAGTTCCCTCTCAGGTTCTTCCTCTTCATCATCACCATCTTCTTCATTCTCAAAAGCTACTTCAGCATCTCCGGTCTTCTCTTTTTCAGTTTCAGCTGGGGTTTGTGCCTTGCTTGCACTTGGCTGTTCAACACTCTTTGCTTCATCTCCTTCTTGGGTATCAATGATTCTCTTTCTTTTACTTTTGAACCAGTCAAGATCGTCCATGTTTTCATCTTTGCCATTTGACTCACGCGTTTCATCATCTTTTTGCTCGGCAACCATGTCATTCAACGGAATCATTTTCTCTTCACCATTGTCGCTTACATTATCGTCGTTTGTTTCCGTTATACCTGGTACTAAGTTGTCATCATACTCATCGTCACTGTCATCACCTTTGTAAGCTGCAATCTCAGGCTTAATTTTCTCCAAGTTTGAACTCACATTCTTTTTCAAACCTAATGCCTCTTCTAATTTGTCATTTGTTGGTGCTCCCTCAGTATTCACTACTTCATCGTTTGCCCATGATTTAGATTGAGTTGCTGGCTTCATGGCTTCCACAAACTCTTTCAAATGTGAGTTATTTTCAATTTTATCGTTTAACTGGTTCACCTTTTTCTGTTTTTTCGCCTTTCTTCTATTTGCAGCTTCTTCCATCTGCTGTAATCTTTCTTCTGTTCTTTGTAATAATTCATCTCTCTCTTTTCTCCTCTCTTTCCAAGATACAGGAACGTTAGGATCGCTAAACGACTTAGCTAACTCCACTATAATCTTCGAAGTGTCTATAAAGGAACCATTGAAAAATTTCACAGCATTTTCAGCGTCTTCAGCATTCTTGTAACCAACGAACGCAAACCTTCTCGATTCACCATTATTTTTACGTTTTAACTTGACATCAGTAACGTACCCTTTCTTTGAAAAATGGTCTCTAAGTTTATCTTCCGTATAATAAGTGGGCAAACCTTTGACAATAACACGAGACATTTTTCGTTGCTTGAATAATTATGTTTATCTAGTCTCTACTTGACCAGGAATAGATTGAAAAGTGACAAATATATTGAAGAACAGTGTTGACATAGAATTATAAGCTGAAAAAAAAAACTTTATGAAAAATAATAAAAATGAAAAATGGGAAATATTTTTTTTGCGTAAAATTTAAACCAGGCTGCATCCCTGCTATCCATCATTCTACGCCTCCAAGATCACGTTGGATAGCTTCGAATGGGCGTCAACTGTCTAGCTTCTTTCTGTAAAGGCCCATTGACAGTTGTACTTTTTAAATATCAACAAATAATGATTAATAGACAGCAAAATAATGTCGCAAACACTTGATATAACTGGAAACAAACTCAAGTTAACAGCGATTACCTATGAAAACGGTTCATCTCCACTAAAAGTTAGTGAAGTAGATCTACCTGTCCAAGAGAAGACAATTGTGAAACCAACCGAAGTTTTAGTGCAGGTGAAGGCAACTTCTTTGAATCCGGTGGATACCATCTTGAAGCAATTCAGCAATAGCTATTTCGGCCCAAAAGAGAAAATCATTGGAAGTGATTTCTCAGGAATTGTTGTGAATGCGGGGCATGAGACACTGCTCAAAGTTGGCGACAAAGTGTATGGTGATATGCTAACCTTGACAAAGCAGGGATCGTGTTCCAACTTCGTTATTTTTGAGCCTGAGAAAATTTTAGTTTGTGAGAAGATCCCGGATAACATGTCTTTTGAACAAGCTGCCTCTTTGGCTTGTGTGTCTAACACTGCATTCCAAGCGTTAAAAAAGTACTCTGGAGATTTGAATGATAAAAATGTGCTGGTTCTGGGTGCAGGTACAGCCGTTGGCTGCTTTTCAGTCCAGTTTGCTCGTCATTATTTTGGGGCCGCAAACGTCGCTGCTACCTGTTCGTCCAAGTCAGCTGAGAAAACTGAGAAGAGTGGAGCCACCTTGACTATTGATTACACTAAGGGGGAAAAATTCAAGTACGATAAGCTATTGGACTTTGTGGAGTCTCAAGGCAGGTTTGATCTTATTGTTGATTGTGTGAGAGACGAAAGCGTTATGGACCATTTTGATTTTTTGCTCAAACCAGCGACCGAAAAAGGTGTCTTTGCCCAAGTTAATGGATCTTATGTGCTTGACTACACCAATATTAAATTTTCCAACCTTTTACCTAGCTGGAAGAGTGTCTCTAGCGGTTTCAAGTCTTTAGTTGGACTTTCCAAGTATGCGTATGCCCCTGTAAGAACTGCTCGGGATCCCGAGTATGGTGCAGCTGTTGCCAAACTTTGGAAGGAAAAGAAGCTAAAAATCTTCATTGACTCCCAGTATGACGCTTACACCGGCTTTAAGGAGGCATTCGACAAAGTGGCATCTTGTTCGGCCCAAGGTAAAGTCATTCTCAAGTTTTAAGCAAGCATTCTCGGAGTTGGATTTACACCGCCGTGTTTTCTCTCCGTGGACAATTTTTTTTCCCTAATGACAGTAAATTTGTTTTGTTTTCTATTGCCTTTTAAGGCATCTCTGTTGTTTTCATTTTTAACAAACAGTAACGGGTTAGCTTAATAGTTAGGCTAGTTTGAGTGTTATAGCCAAAGAGTTATCTTTTCAACACCAACCGCCATGACTTTGCGTGGTGAGATCTTCACGCATTTAGGCAAGGATGAAATCAAGATGGTTTTGGAGTCGCCTACCCTTATCAACTGCTTCAAACTCTCTAGGGCCGTAAGCTTTATTTTGCTTCTTGCATTGTATTGGCTCTTCTACAACTTTTTGTCGTACATATCATGCGCCTTTAAAATAATGATGCCGTCTACAAGGAATATCTTTGAAATATATTTTTCATCTGGTTTCTGGACATTGTGTATCTATTTCTTAGTAAGTTTCATACATAATAATAAGTTAGCAGCAAGGATAACTGACTGAAATACTAACATATTCACTTTGTATAACCAGGAAGTAAATGGAGTGAAGGTAAACATTATCGGAGATCATCTAGAGGATGAGAACGCATTGATTGTGAGTAACCATCAGTCAATTGTGGATCATATAGTGTTCCCATATCTCACCCGGAGGGCAGTGAATGACGCCGAATTGGATCGGTTAAATATTTTCAGTGATTCAGAAGACGAAAGTACAGAAAAAAAGGTTCCAAAAGAAGAAAAGAAAGAGGTGAAGAAAGGAAGCAAAATCAGGTTTAAGATTTTGAAAAACGAAGAGCCCTTTTTCGCCAAAGACTTGTCCACCATGCTTATTCCGAAAAACAAGTTCTTCACATGGTTTGAGATCTGGGGCATTCCCACAATTGATTATTTTACACACATTTCACAAGCAGATGAGAACTGGGAAATGGACGGAGAAACTTTAGTGACAGTTTTCCAAAATTTTCTTGAGTCGTCATCCAATATAACACAATGGTTGACGCTTTTCCCCGAGGTGAATATGTTTACAGAAAAGGATTTGAGGATGCAGAATATATCTGGTGAAAAGCATTATTTACCGATTTTTGAGCATGTATTGTATCCAAGATTTGGAGGTTTTGCGAATGCAATTGGAGGATTGTACAAGACGAATTTTACTCGTCTTTATGATGTCACTTTACTTTACTACAATAGAAACAAAACAACTGGCGAAATCATGAACTTTGACCCTCCTTCCTTGTTGAACATTTTCGGACTAAGGGATTGGAATGTTGAGACCGTTATATTGGTCAACGTTGCCGGTAAATTTCTGAGCAGGGTTCCATTGAAGAGAAACAAGCTAGAAAAGTATTTGGAGAACCGTTGGATTAAGAAGGATAAATTAATTAAAAAGTTACAGAAGAGAATTATGAAGGAGAATGAGATGGCACTTCAATAGGGAGAAAAGATTTTGTATGTATAAAGATTTCTGGTTGATATTATATATTGATATTATTATTATTAGTTCTATCGTGATTTGTTTTGATTCTAAGTTCAATTTAGTGCTTTGCTTTGTTAGCTGAACCAGCTTTAAACATTTTTTATCATATATGAGCAGCAGAGAGTTCTTTTTCCAACTCCTTGAGTCTTGCATCGACTTCTGTCTCCGGCTCTGCTTCCTCTTTCTCATCTTCGTCGTCGTCGTCTTCTTCGTCGGAGTCTGGTTCTTCCAAGTCGTCCAAGTCGTCAAGCTCACCAAGACCCTTTTCTTCGAATATGTCATTAATTTTCTCGATCAGCTCTGAGTCCTCTTCGAATCTGTTACCGTTCAACTCTAATTCGGCTAGATCGGACATGTTTTTGAGGAATTGGGAAATGATCTCCAACGAGTCTGCTTCCAACTCGTTGTATTGCAGTCTCAAGATCTGGAGCTTTGACTTGTCTGAGATCTCTGCTAACTTACCCAAGAAGAGCATGCAGCCGCTCGCTTTCAATAGACAGTCGTTGACGTTCAACTCGATCAACTTTGGCCAGTTGGCAATGTTCTCCGAGAGGGCGTAGGAGCCCGGCAAGGTGAAGGTGTTGTCCTGGAGGTCGAGGATTCTCAAGTTCGACAGAGAGCTCAAACCGAAGCTGATCAACTTGGAGATACCGGAAGGTCTGATACCGTTCTGGTAGAGCCTGATTTCTTCCAACTCCTTGTTTGCTCTGAACCCGATGGAGAGGGCTTCGCAGGAACCGTTTTCTAGCCTGTTTCTACCGCACCAGAAGGCTTTCAAAGGCTTGGAGCTGTCTGGGTGGGCTTCTCTCAACTTGGCGCTCTTGTAGAGCGCCTTGCCGACTCTGGCGCCGGAAAAAGGACCCAACCCGTTGTTGGACATGATGAAGTACTCCACGGTCTTACATTTGGAGATGAAGTTCTCCAACACCTCGATGGCGTCCTGACCCAATGCATTGTCGGACAAGTTGAGTACCGAGAGGTGTGGCAGCTGGAGCAGCACGGGGAAGAACATGGCTAGGGAAGCAGGGATCTCGAACCTGTCTCTCGACGTGTAGATGTCCTGCAGGTTCACGTCCTTCAACGTGTCCTTAAAAGGCAGCAGCGCCTCTGCAAGCAGCCCGGAGCACTCCGGCGAGATGGTGTTTCCGGAGATGTCGACCTTGGCGACGTTCTCAAGCTGGGAGAGCTGCTCGAGGAACGGCTTAATGTCGGCTGCGGTGTCGAGCTTGACCCCCTTGTTCTTCAAACTGAACGTGTGGGCGTCCTGGATGCCGAGGTCACGGTTGTGGATGGTGGACATGGTGCGGATATCTGCAGAGAAAGCTGTGGCGTCTTGCTTCCTTCTGGCGAGTCCTGCTTTTCCTGCTGTTCTTCCTGTTGCTTTCCTGTCTTCTTGTCTTCTCTGTCGTCTGTCTCTGTCTGTCCGTTTGTCGTCTGTCCGAGCAAAAAAAGAACGGCAGCGCGCACGTGACCTGGATTTTTCCCCCCCCCCTATTGCGCCTCTTTTCCCGCGAGTCGCTTGACAGCCAAGCGGTAACGGAGTTTATCGCCGCTGGAAGATCACCAAGCCGCCAGAACGCCAGAACGTGGTCGTAGCAGGGGGGAGGACGTGGCAGCTATAAAAATGTTTGGTTCTGTCTCCCTTTATGGTGGCTGTCTGGGGGACGTCGGGCCTGTGGGCCTTTTTGTCTGGCTGGTTTCTCGTAGATCCACAAAGAGACCAGAAATGAGCCAACCTCAGCAGCTGTACGACGCCAATGGCAACCCCGTCGACATGTCAAGGTTCCAGCAGAACTACGGCGGGTACAATAACAACAACAACAGCAACAGCAACAGCAACAGCAATAGCAACAGCAACAGCAACGCCTCGTACTACCAGTCGTCGAACACGAACGACCAGTATTTGCAGCAGCAGCAGCAGCAGCCACAGGTGGTGACGTCTCCTGTCGGTGGCGAGTACAACGCCAACGGCGGCAGCAACGGCGGCGGCGACGAGAGGGGATTCTTTGGAGGCAGCGGCCACGGTGTTGCCAAGACTGCGCTGGGCGTTGTTGGGGGTATTTTGGCAGCTAAGGCTGTCGGCGGAATCTTCCACCACGAGCAGGAGAAACACGAGCATGAAGAGCACTACGGGGGCCGCTACGAAGGTAATCGGTATGACGGCAACAGGTACGACAACAACGGCGGATTCGGCGGAGGATTCGGACGCCGTGACAATAATGATGGCCGGGAGAGACGTGACGACCACGGCAACAGGTTCGGCGGCCCGGACGGCCGCCGCAACAATGGCTGGTGAGCTCTTCAGTGTAGGAGATTGCTATATAGACAATATATATATGTATACGAAGGCCATGCTAGAATGTAAGAGACCTAGCTCTTCTTCTTGAAGAGCGGAGCGCCAATGTCCTTGCCCCTGAGCTTGACGCCCAAGGCCCTTTCCATCTTGGCGAGAACCTGCTGGTTTGGCGTGCCCCGGCCGGCCTCGTAGTCGTTGACGATGGTTGGCTTCTCGTTGATCTTCGTGGCCAAGTCCTTCTGCGAGAGGTTCTTGTCCTGTCTCGCCTGCTGGATGGTCTTGCCGACAGAGGCGTCAATCTTCTTTGGGACAATGATCTCGTCGGACCGGTCGATACGGGTCAGTCTCTGACCCTCTGGGTCCGACTTCGAGTTCCCGGCACCGTACTTCTTGTCCACAGACGTGATGGCGCCGCTTCTTCTGGCGGCATTTATCTGCGACGAGCTCTTGATGACGTGCTCCTTAGGACCCGATCCGCCGACCTTGGCCTTTCTACCGACAACTGTGACTGCATCCCAATCTGACATTTCTGTGTATGTGTATATATGTGTGTGTGTGTATCTGTCTATGTTAGAGACTGCTGTTGGTCTTCTGCTCTGCTCCTCTTGCCTCCTTCTCTTCTTAAACACCGGCGTCGTCCTCAGAGTGGCAAAATCCCCATCTCCTGCTGGAAATGGGCAAGCGACCCTAGCTGAGAAATACGCCGATCGACGCATTCACATGATTTGGCGTCGATGGACGCAAAATTTTTGTTCCCGGTCCAACTTTTGAGGTTGCTCGTTCACTTTTGATTCCCACATTCTGTGGGAGAAAATAGAAGGAGGAAGGAAGAAAACAAATGCTTACGTAAGTGAATAACGTGGTTATAGGGGGATGAGATTTAACTTCGGAAGGTTACTTTATACACATTCATTACACAAAACAAAGTAAAGTACGAAAAGGTCAATCAAGGAAAGCTGTACTTGGCTAAGTACTGCTTGAACAAGTCAATCACGGATGTCTCCAATGGAATGAAGTCGTAGCCGCCAGCCTTCTCCACAGTGCTGTCATAGTCGAACTTAGGACACATGTCCTCCTCCAACTTGTCAGCACTGGCGTAATCACCCTTGCAGATCTTACCGTCCAACTCCGGGAAGTTGTCGTTGAGGATGTTCAAGATCTTTTGGCCAATACAAGCGGACGCAGCAACGGCAATTCTCTCGTCTGCTAGCTTTTCCTTTTCGAAGGCTAAAACGTGGAATTCGGCGATGTCTCTGACATCGATGGAGAGACATGGGAAGGTGGCCTGAGGTTCGGTGGATGGTGGGAGCTTTGTAACCTTACTCACTATCTCGTTTGAGGCGTTCATCTCCTTTGCAACCAAGTCGTCGAAAACTTGTGGTCCGACAACCAATGGCGGGTTGACGGTAGCTAGCTTGTAGCTTGGCATTTCGTCTTCGTAGAACTTTCTGGCAGCCTTTTCAGCGTACGTTTTCGACGCAGCGTATGCTTCCATTGCATTTTCAACTTTGTCCCAAGTGACTGGATTCCACATGTCATTTGTGAGTGTGACGTCGGAATGGTTTCCGCCGGAAAAACTGACACCATCTATCATTGCAACAATGGAAGAGGTGATAACAACGTTGGTGACCTGAGGAGCGTATTTCTTAATTCCCTTCAAAATGCTCAAAGTACCATTGACTGCAGGCTTCAAATAGGCGTCCTCAAAAGACATGTCATAGCCAAATGAAGCTGGAGAAGCAGTATGCAACACGATTGTGATTTCTGGATGTTTCTTCAAAACCTCGTCAAACGCATCATCTACAGAAATTTCCGGAACGACTTCGTAAGTAAGTCCTCCATCGGGATACTTTTTTTGAAAGTTCTTCAACAAAGGAGCGTACTTGGCCTCAGATCTGGCTGTGCTGATGACCTTGTACTTCCTAGCCAAGAGCTTGTCGATAACGTGTTGTGCAATAAAACCGGTTCCGCCAGTAACCAAAACGGTAGAGTTTGCCATAATTCTTGTGTTCAGTGCTCAATGCTTCTATACAATGGCTTTTTTGATGGTGAGTCTATCTCCATGTCATTCTTCCCACTACAACACTCACACATGGCAAGAACTTTCTCTTTATATTGTGATCACAACGGAACGCATTACTAAGCGTTAACCGGAATACTGTTTCTTAATTCCATTGTACCTCGGACTCTAAACCTTCACCGAACGAATTTGTTATTTTCGAGGCGCTATTAAGTCCACTCTATCTCCGGCACCCAACGGCGTTTATCATGCGCCAAGTTGGTACCCACCGCTCTGGCATACAAGGAGTTGCTACGTCTTGTACATGCCTTCCGCACTAGTTATCGGACTTCGTGGATAGGGCAAAGTCCGATGCACTCAACAGCAAAAGGCAGCCCTGGGGGGAAGCACGTTAGGCAGAATTGTTGACGATTCGCTCATATGTGTGATATGTAGTGACCGATACCGCTTTGCCGCATAAAACACGGTAGCGAAGGAGCTTGGCCCTAATGTACCTTTGCTCGACAACTCATAGTGGGTTCCGATAGAGATGGACCAGAATTCCAAAAACTACGCCGATCGACCTCGTTTCATAAACACAGCGTCGATCGACCCAAAGCCCCTCCCGGCCCCTCCTCTCTGCTACGTTGATACGCACCCCGTCACACCGTCACACTTCCAACTTCACACTCCCTCTCAACTTACGACACGGCCCCCGGCGTGTGACACCACCAGCACCGCCGACACCACTCCCCGCCCCGGTAACGCCACCGCCACCGGTCTCACCACTTCGCCCGCCCCGCCCCGCGGTGGCAAGACTTCGCCCGCGACTCCGTGACGAATGGTCTTATCTGGGGAGCCGCTGGCGGCGGCGCTGCTGTGATCGTGCCATCTGGCACGCCATCTGGCGGCCTGCCCCGACATGTTTCGGTGCAGCAGAGAGACCTGCATCACGGTTCAGCTGTTTCTGACAGGGCCCGCAGGGTGTGGGGATCAGGGGACACAACGGGCCGCAGAGTATATAAATACTGCCGGCGCCTCCCCCAGTGAGAGAGATTCCTGTAGCATGTATTGTAGTTCAGTGTAATATTATCTTTTTGTTCTTTCTACATCACCCACACACAAACAAAACACATATACACATATACAAACAATCACAATGGCTATCACTCCTCTGAAGTTCGCTGCAGGTGTCGCTGTCGCCTCCGTTCCTCTGCTTGCCACTACCGTCTTCTGCAGACCGGCCTTCGCCAACGCGATCAACAACCACTTGATCCAGGAAGAAATGGAGGCAAAGAGAGCACACAACTACAAGACCGACTACTACGCCAAGGACCCTCAGCGCGACCGGATGTTGGCTGCCTATGCTCTGAAAGGTGACGGCAAGGCTAGAGAGTTCACTCCAGCCAGTGAGTTACAATAATTCATAAGGCATTACTCTGGCCTTCAGACGAACATACTCTGCACAACATTCAAAATCCCTTTCATTTCTTTACACGATATGATATGTTTCTATGCTATTTTAGGTTTTACGTATACATATATATTTGCTTTTTAATATTAATTAAATTATGAATTTTCGATACATGAAAGAGTACACTTGATGATTTGAAAGATAAAGGAAAGGAAAGAAAATAGAAAAAATAAATATTCTGGGGCGCATAGAATTCTTTTTTGAAGGAAAAAAAAAAAAGTTAAGCATTTGCGCATGTAAAATAAACACAAGGACTATAAACTAATGACAATTATAAATATATTTCTAACAAGTGATGGCGGTAGTGGCGGGTACGATACTGATGACATTAGGACTTTTTTCTTGCAGGAATTCTAACCTAACAAATTAGGACCATTGTAAATGCTACTGTAAACAGGCTGCTGCTGTTGCTGTTGCTGCTGTTGCAACATTTGCTGTTGTTGCTGCTGTTGTAGTTGCTGCTGCTGTATGAGGTAAGCGTTAGGAACATTACTGGCAGGCATGCCAACAAAATTGAAATCGTTGCTATTGTTCCCTGTGAAGTTGTTGTTTGGAATGGATGACACCTGCTGGATCATACCCGTGGCTTGCTGAGAGAACGGATTGGACGTCAGTTGCTTCTGGAGCACCTGCTGGTTGAGCTCAATCCCGGCCTGTCTCTGCAATTGCTGTTGGTATGCATCCTGTTGCGTCTCGGGGAATACAGGGACGGTCGGCAGCCTCTCCAGCCCGCCCGCAGTGGGCTGCATCTTGAGCTCGGAAACAGTGGCCAGTCCTCCGCTGTTACTATGAGAGGGGCTGGCAGTACTGTGTGTCTCCAGCCTAAACGGATTTGTGCCCGTGGCAACAGCCCGGATCATGCTGCTGCCTCCCGTGTGTGCTTCATTCTGTAACCTTCTCTGCACCTCTTGATCCGCTTGCGTAGTCAGAGGTGTGGTGGTGGAAGTAGAGCTGAACCTCGAGTTGTCAAAAGGGTTACTGCTGATATTGCTGTTCGCATTCGACTGTGGCGACACGGTGTTCGAGTTATTGCCTGGATATCCAGATCCGCCAGCAACATAAGCACCAAACCCATTTCCTGTAAAATTGTTGGAGAGCACACGAGGCTGAATGAGAGAGGAGTCTGTGGAAAACGCATTTGGCGTCTGCTGGACCGGTGTCTGCAAGTTCATCGGCACCGTTGATGCCAAGTTCATCTGCGCCATAGGATTCTGGATGTACGATTGCGAGGCTTGTATGGTGAGAGGCTGAGGCTGTGGAATGGCACTTTGCGCAGGCTGAATGCTGAAAGAGTTCATGTTTGAGAACGGATTGAAGCCCGTGGCTTGCTGCTGCACCCCGGCATTTGCCGTAGCTTGCGCCTGTAGCATTTGCAGTTGAAGCTGCTGAGCTTGAGCCTGTGCCTGAGCTTGAGCCTGTGCCTGAGCCTGAGCCTGAGCCTGAGCCTGAGCCTGTTGTTGCAGTGCTTGCTGCTGCGCCTGTAATTGAGCTTGCTGTTGTACCTGAAGCTGAGCTTGCTGCTGTGCGTGTAATCGTGCTTGCTGTTCAGCCTGCTCCTGTCGCTGCTGCAATTGTAATTGATCTTGTTGTTGCTGCTGCGGTTGTTGCTGGTGCACTTTTTTCTGTTGTTCATTGTCAGGACCAGCACTATTGGAGCCACCCTTGCTACCGCCCTGTTTCGAAAACTCCTTTTCGGCCAAATACTGTCTCCTGTTGATCTCGAAATCGGGGTCATCCAAGTACTCTCGCAAGGAGGAGGTCAAACTGGTCTGGGCGTGCTTGATGGTTGGAACACGCAATTTGGTGACGTTTTCCAAGTGCTTCGCCACTCTCAAGAACTCTATGGCCTTCTTGGTCTCCTTGGTGAAGTGCTCGTAGATCTCAAACGCTCTCTCGGCGTCGGATTTGCTCAAGTCGAAGAAATGCTCAAGCAAGTTCAAGACCCCCTCGTTCAAACACTGGTATAAGGAGATCAAGTCTGTCGTCAGCATGCGGAAGCTCAAGACGAGCAAGTCGTTGTTGACCTCAGATTCTCTGAACTTGCACCTGACCAGCGCATCGATCTGACGCTGCACCGACTCTGTCTCACGCAATAGACCCTTTTCGACGGACATCTCTCTGAGGATCGACGACTTGTCAGACGAGTTCCAGCTGCCGTACGGCTTCTTCGTTTCTCTGATGAAGTCGTGCCCCGTGTTGGCGAACTCCTTCGCCCTGGTAGCCAAGTAGTGTGCGTACGAGTACACCTGGTTCAATTCGCCGCCGTTGGAAATGAACTTGCCCGACTTGCCAATGTGGATGTCCAAGACCGACATGTGACCGGAGAGGTACTTTATACACACATTCTCCTCGCCCTCTCTTATCATTATATGGATCACTAGCAAAGATTTATAGACAATTGTCCACGCGGAATCCTGTAGCCGCCGGTTCAACGCCCGCATGACTGTTCTGAAGTCGTCAGACCGCTCGCCCTCTGTTGTTGCCAACAAGATCGGCTCGATGTACTTCGGCTTGGGCGGTGCCAGCTTGATCTTCGTTGCACCGTCTACCAGCTTGTCAAAAGTTGTCATCCCTGTGTGTGTGTACGTCTGTATGTCCTTGTGGATGGTTGCAGACAGGGGGTGTGGTATGCTCTTCCGCTTCCACTCTCTGTTCGGGGCAAGGAGGACCTGTGACGCCAATTGCCTTCTTCGCTGCGTGCTTCGGCCAGATCCAACTGCTGCTTCGCCTGCATCAGCCCTTGCCGTCGTCTTCCTCCTCTTCGTCTCCTCCTTTCTCCCTCCCTCTCTCCTCCTGTTTCCTCCCTCTCTCTACTCGCCTCGTCTGTTTTCCCAGTTGATCCGCAAAAACAAAATTACGTCAGCAGCAACGCCCCGCTCGCTCACGTGCACGGGATACCCCCTTTTCACCATTTTCACCAGAAGGCTCGTTGAAAGAAACAGCAGCCGGCCGGCTCCTCCTGGAGCTCTTGAAGCTGGCTCTGGCGGGCCTCCTCCTCCAGCGTGTTCCGTTCTGGATTCTGCTGTTGCTGCGTCCACAGCTCCCGGGATGCTGCCATCATCATCGCTACGGTCTTCTGGTGCGCTTCGGTCGTGATCCTCTTCCGCTGAGTACGTTTCATGTTGGCCGGCGGCGGCTCGTCGCCGCCGTCGCCACCGCTGCTGCTACCGACAGAGCCGTCCGTGCATGTCGACCCCTGCGAGGAGGAAAACAGTCTGTCGGAATACTCCTGTCTGTCGAAAAAGTCCGAGTCCGAGGACCAGCCCGGATCCCGGCTTCCGCCAGCAGCGGCAGCACCAGCACACCCGCTGTCTCCCGTCTGCCAGACGTCACTATCTCTGCTGCGCTTCACTCCCATGCTCTTCGGTGTCGTTATCACAGGTATGTCCTTTCTGAAGCTCTTAGGTGCACCCCAAGGCCGGCCTGCAAGAGCAAGGCTTGACGGAAGGAAGGAGTTACAAGACGGGAAAGCTCTCAGGAGGCCGACAGACACGCCAAAATGGGAACGGCCCAGCCGACGCGTCAGCGCACGTGACCCCCACCCCGGAGTGGTTTCTCCGCACAGCCCGCCCCTCCTTCTCTCCACAGCCTCTTGCTTCCCGAGTCCGTGGGTCGTTCTTCTCTGTCTCTCCATATTTCTCTAATCATCTCTTGCAGGCAAGGAGGGAAGAAGCGTTCATAGCAATTGATAACACAGTTTCCAAACATGGCCGCCGCAGCACCAATCTACCAGCAACAGAACAATGGCCAGCACCAGCGCCTCTACAACCCACAGCGGTCCACCTCCTACATTGTCATCTTGACGCTCATTGTTGGGGCGCTACAGCTCGCATGGTCGACGGAGTTCTCGGAGGCAACCCCCTTCTTGCTCTCTTTGGGCATCTCAAAACGGGTGCTCTCGTTGGTGTGGCTTGCCGGCCCGCTATCGGGGACAATTGGCCAGCCCATTGTCGGAATGCTGAGCGACAAGTGCATGCTTTCGTACGGCAAGAGAAGGGTGTTCATCTTGATCGGATGCATCTCCACTTCCGTGTCCTTGCTTGCATTGTCTCATTCCTCGGAGTTGGTGGGACTGTTCACGTCCCCGTTTGACTGGGACAACCGTACGACGGAGCTCGCAGTCATCTGCTTCGCCTGCGCCGGCATATACGTCTTGGACTTCTCGATCGCCATCATCCAGGCCTCCAGCCGTGCCCTCATTGTCGACGTCGTCCCTACGGGCCAGCAACAGATAGCCAACGCCTGGGCCGCAAGGATGATTGGCATCTTCAACTTGATAGGCTTCTGGATCGGGACGCTCAATCTCACCGAGCTGTTCCCCTTCCTCGGAGATAATCAGTTCAAGATCTTAAGCACGTTGGTCGTCCTCATCATGTTTTCCCTCACCTGCTTCTGTCTATACTACATCGAGGAGAGAAACCCACAGTCCGACTTAACACTCATTACTCAGAGGAAGTTGCAGGATGACAAGTTGAGAGAGCTGGGCATCAATCCGAACAAGGCCTCCATCTGGGTCCAGTTGAAGAATTTCTTCAAACAGATCTTCTACTCGTTCAAATCGGTGCCCCTACAGGTGAAAACGGTTTGCTACGCCCAACTTTTTGCATGGATCGGATATTTCCCGCTACTTTTCTACACGACATCGTACGTCGGGGAGCTGTATCTTTATGGGAAGGGATACCCAAATCCCGCTTTGATCCCACCAGAATTGAGACAGAACTTGTTGGACCAAAGCACTCGGGTAGGGACCTATGCCCTACTTTCGAATTCAGTAGTCACATTGGCTGTGGTGACATTCATGCCTATACTACTGGAGAGAATCGGTACGAGAAGCACTCTCCATGAAAAGTTTAACTTGAGATCACTCTGGATAGGCTCACACGTCGTATTTATCCTCTGCACATTCTGCACATTCTTTGTTTCATCTTACAAGCAGGCAATTGTTCTCTTTGCGTTCACCGGTATACCCTGGGGAGGCGCTGTGTGGATCCCCTTCACCTTGATTAGTGAGGAAATCAGCAGAATCAAAGATATCATTGCCATCCAAATCTTCCACAGACAGCAATCCGAAGGCTCGTCAATTACAGAGGATGACCCCCCGGAAATCAACAGCAGAAACAGCATCTACTGCCAAAAAATCCTAATCGACTTTTACGACAATATCGAGTACGATTCGGGTATTTTACTGGCTCTCCACAACGTCTTTGTCTCTGCGCCACAGATGCTCTCCTCCTTTGCATCTTCCATTTTGTTCAGTATTTTTCACAAGGCCCACGATGACAACTCCTACGATTCGTCTCTCGGCTGGGTGTTCAGGTTTGGGGGTGTGATGGCTGTAGGCGCATGGTACATCAGCCGCAAAGTGAAAACCAACGAGGAACTATACGATATGGATAGACTGATGGCGCTATCGATGGATTTTTGATTTAATTACGTCCAGCGATCCCATTTTATTTGCACAGCACAAATACCCTAGGCTGCTCCAAGCTCCTTGTTCCACGCTCTACTCTTTTTTTCTTCTTTCTTCTACTTGTTTCTCTTACTATTTACATGGCCATTATATAACGCTCACCATCATCATCATTTAATCAATGATCTTTGTTCCCTTTATATATGATAGGTATATTGAACAACTTGCTGAGTTCTCTGTTCATTCTCAAAACGGCATCATCAGGCTCAAACCGTTTCTTCTTCTCCGAATTTATGTCTTCGCTAGACAACATTCTCGGACTTCTATTGGCATCTAATCTCTTTTTACCTTGCTTGGCAAGAACTTGGCTCCATACTTTCTCGTTGTAATTCTTGATGTCCACTGCCTTTTGGATATCCTCCAAAGAACAAATCCGAAACCACTCTCTCAAGATAGTAATTGCTCGTCCACGTAATTTCAAGTCGTCGCAATAGGCATACAAGCTGGCATATGCACGTACAAGGAACGAGTCGATCTTGATGTGAAGGTTGTTTTGCGCATTATAGAAGATGGTCTCCGCTCTGTTCACAATATCCGTGAAGTCAACTCCGTTCTCCCCTGGATTAGTACCGGATAATATACGCAGCATTTCGGTGTAGGTTCTAACATCTGGCTTTAGCTTGAGTTTCCCTGTTCTCACACTTTTCAAAGAATCGTACAAATGTAAGGCCAAATCTATTCTTTTCGCCTTTCTGAGAACTTTCAATAAAGAATTCACGTGGATTATTGAAAGCTCAGGATTGTTTTCAGCGTGGTCTTTTTGAAACGCTCGATAAAGTTGTTCTACTTTTTGCTGTGAAATATCCGCCTTTCCATTGAACTTGGATGTTGAGTCTGCATAACCAGAGATGAGTATGTTGTAAAACCTTCCCTTAGTTTTATAGCCACGTTTTTTCAAGTCCATAAATATTTCAAATGCATCGTTCACTTGTCCACGCTCCAGTAAGTATTGTAATATAGTACCATAAGCAAAAAGACCCTGAAAACGTGCCATCCTGGCGAGTTGCTTGGCCCGTAATAGATCGTTCTTCGCTAGTAACTTCTGGACATCTTCATCCACCACCAAAGAATCTTGAAGCTGCCTTCCCGATGTTCCTAGCACCTTAAATGTCAACCTCAAATTACGCTGACTGAAAATTGTGATTAGTTCTTTGGCAGTTAAAGGAGTATTGGGACCGATGGTTTCGTTTTCGGGGAATTCCCGTCCTAGAAGCTGTGTAAGTAGCTTCTGTGCAGATGCATTTTTCACAGGTGTGTTGTTAAAGTCTTTCTTTTTCTTCAAAGCTGAAGTTTCTAGTTGCTTCAGATCCACAGGAATATCTTTCCCCACTAGCGCTTCATTGATCTTTGCCTTTGTTCGGAGTCCAAGTACGACTCTTGTCGTGGAAAAGCTTCGTATGCCGCAAACAATATGCTGTGTTCCTCTCATTTGCTTACTTCCTATACACTAGCTGGTTTCTCCTCAGATTTGAACAACTTTGCAGTACGTGACATGTAAGTATGAAAGATTAAATAATCAAACTGAAAAATCCAGATAAAAAAAAATGAGAAAATCAAAAAACCTCTCATGAAGCAAAAGCATCTAGCTTGATTTTGTCATCTTCTTGCTGTTCTCTCTCTTTTAGACCACTCCTTAACATCGCTTTTCTTTTAAGGAGTAGCTTCTGCAAGCAGCAATCGAATACTTTCCGTGTCTGTTTATCATTGATGTTTTTTTTTTGCTTTATTAAGCAACTTACTGTAATCAACTAGTAGGAGTAATGCGTGTTAATTCAAGTTCTTTGATTGATTGGTCCGAAATTGTTGATAACAGGTCCTTGCACATTTTTCATCTTTCGCCAAAATGATCCCTTAATCACTTCAGCTACTTTTTATCCATTTCTTGCGTGTAGAGATCGCTTCTTGTGATAACATGTAAGATAGGGAGGGATAAGTAGTGGCTGGCAGAGAGCGCGTCGATTATCTTACATGAATCGAAAAGGTTCATTCAAAGCTGTGCATTCCACACCCCCTTGCTTAGTTTGTGCTAACTCGAACCTACACGGATAGCCAATCAAAGAGGATATAAAAAAGACACATCATGGTTGTGGTGACTCCTCTGACCTTAGAACGGTGCAGACATACGTTATGCATTAACGGCAACGATCCAGAGACAGTCGTGTTGGCATACCAGATGCTCAAAACATTACTGGCAACATCGGATTCACCTTACATCTTGAGTCCAGCTATACCTGAGCTGATTAATCTTCTTTCACAAACAGCGCAAGCTAGTAGCAACCTGATAACACATAAAACTGCAAACGATTTAGCTCAAAAATATCAGGAAAACCTCAAACGCCTATTCAATACTTACGGAGTGGAAAGCATGGATCAGATAACCCAAGATTTCATAATGTATCATTATGATGGTCTCCTCTCACAATTATCTCATAATACAGAGTTTCTTGACCCAGCAGAAAAGTCCGAGATTTATAGTACTGTGTGCACTATAATCAGCCAAAGAGATATTGCATTGTGGGCTATCACTGGAAAGCTCCAATTTATTCAGGCCGATATAGTCGGGTCACTCTATTCGATTGACCCAGATTTATTAGTGTACCATGATGACCACAAGATGAAACATACACGAGATATTTTAGCTCATAAATGGGGAGATCCCATGGTAGTAAACCAATGGCAATATGTCTTAGATAAGACCACTTCTATTTTGCAAAATCTAGATCTTGATAAATCATTGAATAGGTCCGGCATTTCTGTTGACAGTGTTAGCACTCAAGAGGTTCGTCCGGCACTGAGTTTGCGATTATCCGAATCTGAATCCAAATCGTACTGGGAAATCAGATGGTGGCTCTTGTATGCCATGTTTTTCACAGGGGATTACGATAAAGTTGTCACAAATTTTAGTGAGATGACCACACACGATAGGACTATCTCAAAAGTTGCCGGAGATGCAACACATATTCTTAAACAGCTGGATAATACTGTTATCAATAAAAGCTCGTTGATTAGAGTGATAGTGATATCCATAGTTCTCACGCAGGCCAATAAACCAAGGGAGGAGTTTTGGCAAAACGCTACTCTAGTTGAAGCCTTTTACGAGGATCCATTGATCAAGGACTTTAAACAAAATTTTGAAGCCATCAGCTTTCCCAAAGTTATGGACCAACTGAAACAACTAAGGGATGAGATACCGTGGTGTCCACAATTCGACGATGCATGGGAAAGCGCTAGATCTTTGTTGATCCAAAAATCTATCATCACATACCTATCTTTTGTTAGCCAAGTGACACTAGATCACATGTCTGCCTTTTTTGCCATTGATAAAGCATTGATCACTACATTCATAACCAAGTCCATTGCACTATTAGATCTGCCCTTGACATTGAATACTCAAACAGGAGTTGTCGAGTACGCCATAGGGAACTCAAGGCGCCATCAAGCACAATTTATAGAGAACATGCATAGAAACGCTGACGAAGAAGTTTTACGTCTCAAGGCTGCTAAACTGAATAGCATATTGAATGCAAATTCAGATGAAGAGAACGAATACGGATCATAATACTTAATAAAAGGTTAAATGACTGATAATCTATATAAATATTTACAGGCTATAAATATCAACCACTTCTTCTTCGATCTTAGTTGTGACTCCACTAGAGGCTATGCTTTCTATATCTGCTATTTCTTTAGCTGCTTCTGCGGTCAAAACAACATTGTTATCCTCGCCAACGGCAACATCGTCTTCTATACGGATACCCATACCACGATATTCTAATGGCCAACGCTCATCATCTGGAATATAAACTCCTGGTTCCACGGTGACAACTTGCCCTTTTCTCAACTTAGCACTCCGGGAATAGAGTGGACAATCATGTACATCCAAGCCAAGGTTGTGTCCGATATAATGTGGATACAAGTATTTGGCCACTTCCCAGCTCTGCACGTCTTGAAATCCGGCGTTTCTTAACTCCACTGTCAGTAAATCTACACTCAAATTATGCAGGTCATTCAAACTGTGTCCTTTGCTGACTTTGCATTCACGGATGATTCTTCTCTGAACATTTAAAAGTGATTCGTAGAGTTCTGCTTGAGCTGGGGTGAAGGTTCCATTGACAGGCCAAGTTCTTGAGATATCGGCACAGTAGCCACCAAGGTTACCTGCTGCATCAACAAGTACCATTTCACCATTTCTAAGCAAATCATCATTTCTAACATAATGGATGCACAACGCATGCGATCCACCCGCAACAACAGGGAAATATGCTGATTTATCACACCCCCCACTTATGAATCTGTACTCGAGAAAAGAATGTAGACCCTTCTCGGATTGGAACCTCTTGGCGTAAGCTTGGTTGTAGGCACGTCCGGAGATCTTTCCTGCCAACCTCATGATCTTCAACTCTGCATTCGATTTGATGACTCTCAAATCCGTGATTAAATGTGACAGCGGTTGGATGGAGAATCCTAGTTTGGCATGTTTACGAAGAGTCTCCTCGACGTTGGCTCTATTCGTAGGGTTGCTGTTATCGTTTAAGACTGTTGATGGGAACATGCGTTCAAAGAAATTCACCGACTTTCCACTAGCACCGCTGGCTCCTCCAATGTCATAATAGATGTCTCTGTACTTTCTCAACAGTTTATCCAAATGGCTAGGGAACTGCTGGACACTTACTCCAACGTCGGCGTTGAATATTTCCTGCACTCCTTCCACTCCAGTTCTCTCGCCTTCCCATTGTTCAGCTGCCGGGTCAGTTTCCGGAACAGCCATGTGAAAGATATGGTCATGGGGGTCGTCCGAGCCTTCTGGTCTCTCTATGATGGCGATAGAATCGGGCTCGTTCCACCCAGTGAGATAATAGAGGTCTGTGTTTTGTTGGAACTGGTAGAAAACCGATCCGGAGGCATATTTAACAGAGGATCCGGGCAAGATCGCCAAGGAGCCCTTTGGGAGTTTTTCAGCTAGTTTCAACCGACGGTGGTAGTACTCCAGGGCAGAGATGCCCGGCGTCAAGTCTCCTTTCTTGACAAGATGAGCACGGGTTTCGAAAATCGGTTGTCCTGCACGGAACGTTGTCGCATAGCATCTTCTGGCTATTTTGAGCATTGCTGGGGTTTCTGTCCGATGGATAGGTGCTGTGGTCCATGGAATTCTGTCAGAACGTGTCCGGAGGGAGACGGAGCCCTAGCATCGTTTAGATCTTCCGAAAGCACCATTCGTCGAAACGGCACGTCTTTTGTCCTCAGCGGTCCGCACTGTACAAAGGAGAAAGAGGAGCGGGGTCTGAGACAAACGTTATATGTGATCTACAGATGGGGAGGCTACGTGGGAGGGGGGCCCCTCAGTCATACTTGCTTTTCAGTCTTGGGATGAAGACCTCCTTGGCTAGGATGAGAAAGACTAGGGCGGCTCCGCAAAGGGCAGAGAGAAGAAACTGCTTCCAGTTTGCGACCTCTCCGTGGAAATACGTGTACTGGAAAAGTGCCGAGAGAGAAGCTGTCGCAAGGAAAGCAGTAAACCTCGACATGTTCAGGGAGAAGGGTGTTTGTAACAACTCTGCCTTTTCCCGGATGAAACCGTGGACCGCCCACCAGCAGTAGACTATCCGCATAGCCATGTTCAGCATGTTGGCGAAAATGAGACCGTTGAGACCGTAGTCGAACTTCCAGATGAGGAGGACGAGGGAGGAGAGGAAGACAACGGTGTTTATGAACATGAAGACAGAGTAGCGGTTCACGGTCTCCTTTGAGTGGAACAACGACTGGAAGAGGGCCTCGAGGATTCCGTTCAGAGCCAGGAAGAACACGTAAACCCAGTAGATCTTGAACGCCGAGACCACCTCATCGGAAGTGAAGTTTTTGAACACGAGGCTCAAAAGAAAGCGGGTGTTGAGCGGAGCAAAGATGATTAGCAGCGTGAGTAAATATGTGTATATTTTGGAGACGTTGGCCAAACAGTTGGCCAGCTGGACAAAGTCTTCTCTCTGCTTCTTCCCGTTCACGGAGCTGTCTTTGAAAAGCGAGCTTATGGTGATTCTCGTTGACTCTTCTAGCGGCGCAAAGAGGATTCTCGCAATCAGCGAGCCGTAGTTGGATATGAAGGAGTAGTACCCCTGAGTCTGTATGGGTAGCAAAGACGTCGTAACGAACCTGTCTCCGACGGTGAGGAAGTTTTTGAACAGTTGTTGGACAAAGATCGACTGGAAGTATGCCCAGCTGGCCGGCTCAAACCACGCCGCCGAGGCAGAATCTTTGCTCTGGACCCTCTGTGGCATAAACAACCGGAAGGAGAACGAGTACCAGTAGAGGAGGACAACGGCGAAGGAGTAGGAGAGCTGGCCAGCCAAGTATCCGAGAACGTAAGCGTCAACGTCCGACCGTTGGAGGCCAAGAAGGGGTGCAAACAGCACAACGGCCAGAAACTGCACGATGCATCGCACGAAGCCTGCCAGGCTCTCGATCTTTGTTCTCGTCTTGAAGTCGAGCTTGACATATTGATTCACGTTGTAGTAGGGCTCCGCAAGAAGCTCGCAGACGACGCACAGGAAAATGGTGGTGACGAGGTAGCCGACGGACACTGCACCGAGCAGGGAGGAGATGTTGTGGTTGTTGCAGACGATTTTCCAGTACACGATCGGCGTGCCCAGCACGATGTAGATTACAAACGTCAGAAACGAGTAATTGATGGTCAATTGGAGCCGTGCAGGGGCGAGCTGAGCGTTTCCCGGAAGCTTAGCTATGGTCAGCCTAAGCGCCTCCCGAGAGAGAAAGAACGTGTAGTCGAGCACGAACTCGACGAGCTGCGAGACGCCCAAGGAGCTTGGCGACGTGTACGAGAGCAGGAGCTGGTTGAGCGAGAACGTGAAGAGCTTCGACACAAGCTGGCCGGCGACGAGAACGGCGGCATTCTGTACCAGGGACATAATGGGCGTTCGCTGTCTAAGGCCTGAAGCAGAGAAGAAGAGATGCAGAGGGAGAGATACAGAGGAGAGCTACATGTGAAGAAGAGATAGAGCAGGAAACATGTTGAAAGATGACAAAAACGGCGCGCGCGGATTTTCATTGGTCGATTGTGGAGGAGGAAAAGGTGGTGAAGATGACGAAGAAGAGAGAGAGGAGGAGGAGAGAAAAGAGTGTGGACAGAGGGCTAGCAAGCCAGCAGCAAAGCCAGAAATTAAGCCAGCAGGAAGCGATGACGGGACAGGAATTTGAGCTACGAGAACAGGACAGGTGGCTTCCGATAGCGAACGTGGCTCGATTGATGAAGAACACGTTGCCGACGACGGCGAAGGTGAGCAAGGACGCCAAGGAGTGTATGCAGGAGTGTGTGTCGGAGTTCATCTCGTTTGTGACGTCGGAGGCGAGTGACCGGTGTCTGATGGAGAAGCGCAAGACGATCAACGGCGAGGACGTGTTGTACTCGCTGCATACACTCGGGTTCGAAAACTATGCCGAGGTGTTGAAGATCTATCTCGCTAAGTACCGACAGCAGCAAGCGCTGAAGCAGGAGCGGGGCGAGATCCGGCAGAAGAAGAAGAAGAAGAAGAAGCCCGAGGAGGAAGACGGGGAGGAAGAGGGTAGCGGTTACGTCAAGCAGGAAGGCGATGGCGTGTTTGAGTACCCGATGGACGAGTCGATGGTGGTTGTGCGAGGCGACATGGACAAGAGCGGCACTGGGGCCAAGCCGGGGCCGAAGGCACCAGGTTATGACCCGTACGTGTCGCAACTCTATGAGCAGAGCTACGCCGGGGTGTCGATGAACATGGCGAACCCGGACTACCGCGGCGGCGCCAGCGAGAGCATCATGTCGAAGAAGGAGCACGGGGTGCAGAAGCTGGGAGACGGCGGCAACGAGCAGGAGACGGAGCATGAGAGGACTAACAGCAACGGTGTCGGCGAGGACGACCATGGACACGGCCGAATGCCGCTCCCGCTTGACACAGACTCGATGGGTCTGCGTCTCGACGGCGACGTCGGTGTCGGCGTGAACATACATCTCGGGAACACAGAGAGCCTCGATGAGATCAACTCTCGCTTGAACCGAGGCGGTCCTGGCGAAGAGACCGCCGAAGAGTCCTCTGCCACCGCTCGTGGCGCCTCCGGCGCCGCCACGTCGTCGTCGCCACCGGCCTCGGCGGAGTCTGCTGCTGCTTCCACGACAGCCGGAACTGCTGTCACGACGACGGCTGGCTCTGCCGACGACGCAGGCGACCCGGAGCACGACCACGATCACGACCACGACCATGACCATGACCACGACCACGACCACCGACTCCAGCAGCGGCGCCGGGCCGAGAAGTTGGGCAAGACGCCGGCGACGACGAGCACGAGCGACTTGCTGCTTTTGAACGACAACATGGCTGCCATCACGGAAACGGAGGAGATCGCCGGGCTCACGAACGGTCACGGCGTCCTCTACAATTTCGAGTAGCCCGTCTTTGTAACGTATCTATCAATTTGTACCTGTGGAGAAAGAATCCGTGTACTATTTTCGTTTGCGGAACGCTATTCGCGTACATTTTTTTCCGTGGAGTGCTGGCGGAGAAACGGGAAGGGGTGTTAAGACGGACGGAGGCCAGGAGCAGCAGACGGTTGCGGAGGGGGAAGTCGTGTTAAGGAAACAGCGGCGAGGCATCACCAATAGCAATAGCAACACAGACGCTAGAGAATATGAAGGTTGTGCACAGACTGCTGTTGGGCGCAGGCGGGCTGCTTGGGGCGGCCCAGGTTGCGGCCGGAATCGATCTTGACGTGAACTCCTACGACTCGATCTACGATGCATGCAAGCTGCTTGCCGGCGGTGTGATGGACTACTACTGGGGTACCGAGTACGGCGGGACGATTGGGATGTTCACGCACCCGTACTATTGGTGGGAAGCCGGCGGGGCGTTTGGCAGTTTGATCGACTACTCGTACTACTTTGAGAACACCACTTACGTGGAGACCATTGTGCAGGCGATGATGTACCAGAAGGGGGATGACAGCAACTTCATGCCGCTTAACCAGACGACGACGGAGGGTAATGATGACCAGGTGTTCTGGGGGATTGCAGCGATCCAGGCGGCGGAGAGAAACTTCACCGAGGCTGGCGGCGACAACCCGACGTACTTGGAGTTGGCGCAGGCGACATTCAACACGATGAAGAACAGATGGGACGAGGAAGCGTGCGGAGGCGGGTTGCGGTGGCAGATCTTTGCGTGGAACAACGGTTACGATTACAAGAACACGGTTTCGAACGCCGGGTTGTTCCATCTTGGTGCCCGGTTGCTCAGGTACACCGGTAATGACTCGTACTACTTGGACTGGTGTGACAAGACCTACGACTGGCTGGTCGACGTTGGGTTCATCGACGAGAAGAAGTGGTACGCGCTTGACGGTGCTGACATCACCGACGGGGAGTGTACTCCGATCACGTCGTACCTCTGGTCGTACAACTTGGCGTTGCTGATTTCCGGATGCGCCTACATGTACAACTATACGGAGGATGAGAAGTGGCACAACCGGACGATGGGTTTCCTCGAGAGCTCGAAGTTGTTTTTCGACGACTACGGGGTCATGTACGAGGCAACGTGCATGCCTGTGCACACGTGCAAGACGGATCAGCGGTCGTTCAGAGCGTATCTGGCGAGGTTCATGCAGTTGACGGCCATGTTGGTGCCAGAGGCACACGACACGGTTTACGACCACTTGGAGACGACGGCGAAGGCCGTGGCGCTGTCGTGTGTCGGCGGTTACGACCTGCACACATGCGGGATGAACTGGTCGTACTCGGGCGGCAGCAACACAACGTACGGGTGGGACGGCTATTACGGGTTGGGCGAGGAGATGAGTGCATTGGAGGTGGTCCAGACGTTAGCGGCCAAGTATCGTCCTGCTCCGTACACGTCCCGGGACGGTGGCTCGAGCACGGGAGATGTCTTGTTTGGTAACGAGACGTACAAGGTCGAGGCGAAGCTGCTCGACTTAGATAGGGGCGACACTGCCGGGGCGTCAATCATCACTGCGGTCGTTGGTATCAGTATCATTGCGCTTGGCTACTATGTCATTGTCTAGTAGGCTGAAGTGGTATCCGTTCGTTTTCTTTCATTGTTGTTTTTATTTTTTTCATTCTCTTCATCCATTCTTTTCATTCTTATCTCTTCATGAATTAATAGTGTATTAAGGCGTGTAATATAAAAGTGTATATGTGGAAGGAAAGTAAAGTAAAAGTAGAAGGGGGAGAGAAAATACAAGGGGAGGGAATAAAGGGAATACTGTGCTCTATAGAATGGAAGAGTGGAAATGGGGGCGGCTTAGCTGTACTTATGACTTCTGGGACAAAACTTCTTCGAGGGCCTCGTCGTCGGCGCTGAACTCGATCTTCTTCTTGTTCTTGTTGATGTTCTCCTCCCACATGCTGAGCCCGATCGAGCCCAGGAGCAGGCCGACGGTCAAGAACTGGGCGTACATTCTGGCGGTGACAAACTTCTGTGTCTTTGTGAGAAGCGGGTCCTTGTTGACGTAGTGCCAGGACCCCCACATGGAGGCGGCCCACAAGCCACTGATGATCAGGTACTTTCTCGAGGAGACAGCCTCGACAATCTTCTCGGAGGCGGTGAGTCCCTCCCAACGACGGTGCTCAGCCAAGAGACGTCTCTGAGACGCCTCCGAGGAGTACATGTCGTAGTCGAACTCGTTTGAGCACAACTCCCCATTCACGGACGCGGTGAACGCTGGCGGAATGACGAAGATGGCTGTCCGGATGGACCAGGGCAGGCTGAAGATCCGTGGGTAATGGCGGGGCGCCATGGCGTAGATGCCGATGGACAGACACGTCCCGAGGGCCAAGCCCTTGAGTCCACCGTGCAGGACGGACCTGTTGTGTGCACGTTTTTCTTCTTCTGTGATTAACTTCATTGTGGAGTGTTTTGCTGGGTGGTGCTTTGTTTGCTTTGCTTTGCTGTGCTGACTAGATCACGACGGAGGTAAGGCAAGGGAGGAGGATGTCGAACCAATGCTGGAGAAGAGGAACGAGGCAGGTATTTATCTGTGTCGGAACAAAGAACACAAAATGACTCTATGGCCCCTTCTGACACCCGTTCCGTGCTCACGGTCCGGCCAGGACCAGCTACGATTGGACCACCGCAACAAGATGGCCCCAGAGAGGCCAGACAGGCCAGACGGAACGGAGAGGCAGTGACCGCCCGGCCTCTCGCAGACGGCACAACAGCAACGGTGACGTGCAACGGGGTTTGCAAGCAAATCGGATGGTACACGGTGCACGGATGCAGGAGAGGTTAGCCGGGCCGTTTTGGCGGCTCGGCGGGACCCGTGCCGATTGGCCGGGGGCGTTCAATTGCCTGTGTGCCTGTGTGCCTGCGTGGCTGCCGCTGGCAGGTCCACTGGCGATGGGCGGCATCTCGGATAGCCATGGCAGCCATGGCAGCCGGCAGGGAGGCTTCTGGCAGGCACTGGCCAAACGCCCGGAATGCAGCCGGGCTCTCGGAGTAGCAGCCGGGCACGGAACGGAAGCGGCAGAGCAAAGCCCTATAGGACAGAGCGTCGGGGAAAGAGCGAGGCGGAGAGGGGGGTGCTGCGCCACGCCATCACGCCATTTTTGAGAAAAAAAAAAGAAAAAAGTGGAAAAAAGAAAAAAGTGCGGGTGGCGCAGTAAAGAGTAAAGCACGTGCTTATCACGTGCCTGGGTTTCCTTTTTTTCTCCCTCTTGTCGAAAGAGGAAGGTGAAAAATCAGTTAGAGTCATCTTCACCACCACCACCACCATCGTGTTGAAGATGGCTGCTTCCGATCTAAAGTCTGTCCTCGCAAGCTAACACACCCACACTGATGGCATCTGCTCTATTGCTGAACCACTGCAGGCACGCGTTCCGCGTGTCGGCGGCACCCGCAGCGTCCGCAGGCCTGTGCCGGACCAGACCTGCGATGGCCTTCTTCACCCGTCTCAACTCCACCTCCGCCGCTGTCTCCGCTGACGAGACGCTGGATGCCAGCGAGGCCAACAAACGCTACTTCCTCGAGACCTTCCCCTCGCTGAAGCCGGCAGATTTGTTGCCCGACGGCACGCCGGACTACTTCAAGTTGATTCTCACGTCGAGGGTCTACGATGTCATCGACGAGACTCCGGCCAACTACGCCCCGCTGTTGTCCAACAAAACCAACTCCCACGTCTTCCTCAAGAGAGAGGACTTGCTCCCTGTTTTTTCCTTCAAGTTGCGGGGCGCCTACAACATGATCGCCAACCTCTCCCCAGAGCTAAGAAGCAAGGGAGTCATTGCCTGCTCCGCAGGCAACCACGCCCAAGGTGTCGCCTACTCGGCACAGAAGCTCGGCATCAGCGCCACCATCGTCATGCCCGTCGGCTCCCCCTCCATCAAGTTCCAGAACGTCTCCCGTATGGGCTCCCGGGTCGTCCTCTACGGCGAAGACTTTGACGCTGCCAAGGCAGAGTGCAACCGCTTGGCCCAGGAACACGGTTACACAAACGTTCCACCCTTCGACCACCCACTCGTCATCGCCGGCCAGGGTACCATCGCCATTGAGCTCTTGCGCCAGATCAAGTCCAACAAGCTCTCCGCCGTCTTCGTCGCCATCGGAGGCGGAGGCCTCATTGCAGGTATCGGTTCCTACCTTAAAAGACTCGCTCCTCACGTGAAAGTCATTGGTGTCGAGACCTTCGACGCAGACGACATGCACCGGTCCTTGAAGAAAGGCGAAAGAGTCGCCCTCGACAAAGTTGGTCTTTTCGCAGACGGTACCGCCGTCAAACTCGTCGGTAAGGAGACTTTCAGAGTCTGCCAGAAGTTCGGCATCGACGAAATTGTCCGTGTCACCACAGACGAAATTAGTGCAGCCATCAAGGACGTTTTCGAAGACACCAGAACCATCATGGAGCCCTCCGGCGCCATGACTGTCGCAGGAATGAAGCGCTACATCCAGCTCAATCCAGACATCAACCACTCGAATAAAACTTACGTCCCAGTCTTGTCCGGTGCAAATATGAACTTCGACCGTCTCAGATTTGTCTCCGAGCGTGCCGTGCTAGGTGAGGGCAAGGAAGTATTCCTCTGTG
Organism: Pichia sp. NRRL Y-27259; assembly: GCA_030563085.1. Taxonomy (NCBI): domain Eukaryota; kingdom Fungi; phylum Ascomycota; class Pichiomycetes; order Pichiales; family Pichiaceae; genus Pichia; species Pichia sp. NRRL Y-27259. The sequence continues at coordinate 96,008 of JAKUBB010000014.1, forward strand.
TGCAAATCCCAGACGTCCCAGGTACCTTCAGAAAGCTACAGAATATCATCCATCCAAGAGTCGTAACCGAATTCTCCTGCAGAATGTCCGACTCCGACATCAACGCCGAGTTCGCCGAAGTGTACACCTCTTTCGCAGTCATTGACCGTGAAAAGGAACTCAAACAGGTTTTGACCGCTATGCACAAGGAAGGCTTCGTTGCTTACGACTTGTCCAAGAACGAAATGGCCAAATCTCATGGTCGTTACTTAGTCGGGGGGAAAAACAGTCTCCGTGAAAAACTCATCCATTTTGAATTCCCTGAACGTCCTGGTGCCTTGGACAAATTCTTAGAGTTACTGAAAACAGAATGGAACTTAACCTTATTCCATTACCGTAACCAAGGTGACGACATTGGTAAAGTCTTGACCGGTATTAACGTTCCTGAGGCCGAAGACGCCAAGTTCCAGGAATTCCTCGACAAGTTGGGCTACAAGTACACAGACGAAACCCACAACAAGGTCTTCGAGCTTTTCTTGAAGAGATGATCCTCATATTCTCCACACATTCACAAACTCTTCTTCTTACTCATTGTTCATTGAACGAACCCGAAATTACCTTTTTTTCTCCTCCTCATCCTCCTTCTTCGTATTACTCTTCCCTACAGCAAAAGGCAAAAAATAACAAAACCATCCAAGGCTGCGGAATCGCCTTCACAAATCACATTCCCATGTTCTATATAAAGTACGTTAAATATTCGTCCCAAGGTAAAATAAAAAAAAAACAGTAACAGCTCTTTATCTCTCTCTACCCCCATTCCCCATTTTTTCTTTTCTTCTGTAATCGTTAGCTCACTTCGCTCCCCATTATGGCGCCCGGATCTGGACATGATTTTTCACTTGTGTCATTCCGCAACATACTACAGGTTGCCGGCACGCCTTTCAATCCCCTAAGGGTCTTGCTCCTCTTACAAAACAGCGGCCCCCTAACAGATGAAGGTAAGAGTCCCCTTTTGGCGACATCCCAAACTTGCAGGGAAACCGGCGTCAAAACTGCCCAAACACCTCCGAACACTCTTGAATGCCAGCAAGTTCACATATAGTGGGGCAGGCCCAAGAACCTTAGATAGCGTTTTATCCTACATCCCGACTCTCAAGTCTCGAACTAAAGGCAATGATAACATCCGTTCTCATCTCTTCTCTTTGAATCCGAATATTCCTAATGTTGCAGCAGGCTGTACTACCATCAACGTGATAATCTGCATCTCGCAGCGTGATTTCCCCATATCCATTCACCAGCGACTGCTGGTGCTGCTTGTAATGAAGGGAATCGACCTAAATAATGTCCACTGGGTAATAACTGATGTTGATCAGCTTGGTGAATACCCGATGTTCCCTGTAAGTTTGGGCCCCATCAGCAAATCCAACATGAAGCTTTGGAGAACGCAGTTTCTGAATGAATTGAATAGATATACACAGTATTTCACATATACCAGAATGGTGGAAAATGTTGAAAAATCATCAGATCTTTCTGATTTGTTTGAGACCAATACTAAAGACACCAATGAATCAGTTTTTGAGAAGTTGAAACACTATACAATATCTTTAAAGCATATCCATCTTTTCTCTAAAGACTTACCCTGGACTCTAACGCCAATTCTTCAATCTTTAGATTATGATCCTTTCCAATCTGCAAACACGTACATCATTGGACAAGCAAATTCCGGTAAGACCTCATTGCTCCGCAGTATGGTTTCAGCATTTCAGAAAGATTTGAATAGAGAAATGGCCCCCAATACGATACCTGGTGAAGGTGATGCAAATCATGGACTGGCAGTCAGTCCTCAACAGATCAAGCCCTCTCCAGTACCTTTTGCGTCTAAATTCAACGTCTACAACGTGCCAGGAATGAAACTCATAGATACACCAGGTTATGTACGTACAGAGGGCAGTATATGGAGCCATACCAATGATAGAGGAGCACATTTGCTGAGGATTCCCGACAGCAATACATTACTGAAACTGAGGAAACAAATGGTTGTTTGCCCTCGAATATTACATCAAGTCAAGCACGATGCAAGTGTCATCTCCGGAATACACATCGGCGGACTTGTATTCATTAAGCCTTGGTTGGTGATTCCAAAAGACGCTCCCGAATTCGAAAAATTCCCTGATATAACTGTCGATGTCATAAAAAACATGCCTGGTGATGTGAAGGCAATTACAGCACAGGATATCAATGGTAAGATGTTTGACCCGGAGCAAAGCAAAGTAATAAAAGAAAGAGAATGGAGTAGATACCTTTTACTAGGTGAAAGAATAGAACTTGTTCTAGATAACGTTGGGAGCTTTACAGCTACAGCTGGCAACCTAGCTTTTTCTCCTTCCACTAAAGTTTTTTGGGAAGTTTCAGTTCCTGCACGTGTACGATTCCTAATAAGATCATGGGGTGCTAGCGGAGAAGCTGTGTTCAAGAGTTTTGAGCCTCTCAAACTCGGTTTCTCAAAGGAGCTTGCCCAGCTCGTAAACCGAGCTGGGCAGGAATCAAGTGAATAGTGGGCTCTACAATTTATCAAGAATACTTCAGTTACCTTACCTGGACAGGCGGCTAACAACCAGCACCGCGTTTTGACAAAAATCGGCCTTTTACTGCTGTGAAATTTCATAGTGCCAGCAACCATTCGGCATATGGCGAATACGCTATTCTTTATATAAAGATAAGAGTAAAGTAGTTGCTTTATCCTTGTGAGGTCATATAAAGGGTCGTTTTCCTATTTCAGGAATGGAGCCTTTGAAATTTTTCAGACCTTACGCAATTGCGTGGTTACGTAATGTCATTGGGAAAAGAAAGTAAAGGGAAAAATATCTTAAAGCACCCCCGTCGAACAAGACATGAAAGGGCCCTGGAAACCCGATCCGGATGATCTGGCGTAACGGAGGCTCACGAAAGTTGGAAAGCCTGAATTACATTCGGACAAGAAGGATCAGAGCGGCAGGGATACATTTGATCGTATTACTGTGTGAAACAAGAGCATGTCCCCTATTTGGAGTTATGTCGACAGTTCTTCTAGCACTGCGGACGGTTCAAGCACCTCCTCGGTGAGTGCATTCTTGGAGCTACTTTGCATTCCATTGTTCATCCTTTACCTAGTGGTACTGGTACTGGTGGTTATTGGATTTACACAGATTACATTCTGCTTCAATAAAAAGGCGCAGTTACAGCTAGATTCCCTCGTGGATGATGATACTCTTGAACCAGTGACTATATTGAGACCTCTCAAGGGTATTGATTCGAACATGGTAAGCTGTCTTGAATCATCATTCCAGCAGAAATATCCTCTTGAGAAACTGGAAATTATATTCTGCGTCCAGTCTACCATAGATCCTGCGATACCGATTGTGAATTCTCTGATTGAGAAATACAGCAACGTGGACGCCAAACTCATGATCGATGAAGACCAAAAAAGCCTAGACTTTTTCGGCTCCAATCCGAAGGTGAACAACTTGCACAAAGGGTATAAGGCTGCCAAATATGATATTTTGTGGGTCCTCGACTCCAATATTTACACTGATGCACATACGTTGAGGAGATCCATCTATACTTTACAAAACAACAAGAACAATGGATCCAGTGTCCCAGCTTGGTTGAGGCGAGACAAGACCGTCAAAATGGTCACGCATGTTCCTATTGTTGCATCTAATTCAAAGCATCGCATAAACTGGGGGTCCAAACTCGACGAAATGTTCATGTCGACTTCCCATGCCAAGTTCTATGTTGCGCTAAATAGAATCCAGCCAGCTCCTTGTATCAATGGTAAGTCTAACATTTACAAGAGGTCGGACTTGGATAAATCTGTTGAACTTATCACACGTCAACGTATCAATAAGGGAGATGGTCTCAAGCACTTTGCTAAATACATTGGAGAAGACCATATGATTGCAATAGCTATTTTCGAGAACGTCGATGGCTGTGCAGGGATGAGTAGAGATGTCGTTTTGCAGCCAATCAGTGGCCAAAACAGCGTGAAAGAGTACATACAAAGAAGAGCAAGATGGTTACGCATAAGGAAGTATATGGTTTCTGCCGCAACATTCTTGGAGCCTACCACCGAAAGTCTTCTTAACGGTATAATCGGTAGTTTCTCGGTAAATGTGCTTTTCAACGGAAAAGGGAGCATAAACTGGAAATGGTTTATCTTTCACATGATGGTGTGGTTCGTTGTCGATGCTATACAGTATAAAGAGCTTATCAGGGTCACCGACAACAATGTCTCTGGTGTGATAGTGCCAAGAAAATTCCAATTGGGTCAATTCGCCCGCTTCTGGGCATTAAGAGAAATCTTGGCCTTGCCTATATGGATGATATCAATGTGCGGTACCGACATACAATGGAGAGGGCAACCGTTCAAAATTCTTCCAGATCTCTCAGCGGAGCCGCTGTAGGTTCGCCTTTGTCACATCATGCCTCAATCCCTTGCTGTAAATAAAGATGGTTTCATCACCAGAGTGGTGAATTGTTTCCGATCCCTTGAAGAGAGTACCCTCGTTAACTGTTACAATATCAACGTGCTGGTTTACTATCGATAGGCTTACTAAAAAGTTAGATCAGTGGTATCAAGAGTTTTTGAGGGAAACCTCAAAATACCCCTTGTTTTCTTCTCTATTTCTCCACATATTTATTACCCTGTAAATTTAACAATACTCCTTAGAATCATGGCATCCTCTTTGTATCTGATAGGTGTGTGCCTCCTAATCTGTTAAAGTTTTCCCTTGATGAGGAACCTGCCTGAACGTAACAGATTACCTAATCTGCAGAGTTGAGTGCATTACCCTTTTAAGACATGAATCTCGTTTTCACAAAATGGTCGTAGTGGAGATGGGAGTTGCCATTGGGACAAGTCAACACTGTTGTTTTACCCAAAAACACTCCTACTAGCTTCCGCCTCGCGTAGCAGTATTTTTGCTGCATATATCCGTATATGTGTATATGCATGCATCCACTCATAGATCACTTCATCTTTAAGGATCAACATCTGCACTATACGCAAGTTATAGCTGAGAACCTTCTATGATAAAGCTGACTAAAGAGTAACTGACTTGATGCCGGAGGATGCCAGAAGGTTACCGAGAACCAATCTTGAGGAGAAGATTATAATTATAGATTACTTCAAAAACTCAAACAAACCGCAAAGTGAGACCGTAGAGCATTTCAAGGAGAAGTTTTCCATATCCACATCCAGCTTCAGCGAATGGTTGAAACATGAAGAAGAACTCAGAGAGCGATACATCAGGGCGATTAATGGCCCACGAGGGGTGTCCGAAAATATGAAGCTTTCAAAACGAAAATCCACGTTCAAATATGGCCCGATCAATGAGGCAATGCATAAAATAGTAAGTGAACGGTTGAGTATGGATTTACCTGTGACTGAACCTATTTTGCGCCATTACTGGTCCAAATTTACAAAAGAATATGGTGTTACTGATCCAAAAAGAGCAAAATGTTTTAGCCATGGATGGCTGGCTAACTTCAAGAAACGACACGGGCTAACGAAAGCCAAAAAAATAAAAGCTATGAGTAAAAATGCATTCAGCACTTATCAAGGGAATGGAACCAATGGATCCACTTCTAATATTTCAGAAATAGTCAATAATCCCGAAAGCGGAGATTTACAAAATACAAGTGATAACCCTCTGAGGACAACGCTCAAATCCAGAGAGATGTATCCGGTGAGCCTTTCAACAGTTGTCAATAACACCGCCAACAATTCTGGCCAATATTCGTTAACTTTCGCTCCGGTAACGGGTATAAATACTTCCGAACAGGGTAACAACGCCAAAAGTCTTTTAGGGAGTAACAAACGAGATAGACCGTCTCCGTCCAATACGGTGACTGGTATTTTCAACTCCTCTACAAATGGTTCCTACTCGTCAGAAATACCGACTCAACCACTATCCCAGTTTCCCGAAAAAAATAAAAAATCAAACTCTTCAACAGCTTTGAACTATTTGCTAATATCTAACGAAAATGAAGGCAGCTATTCAAGTCTCTCTAACGTGCGACCTAGACTAGATACAGAATATCCTTTATTTCCGAACGACTATCAAAAATCAGCCAGTGTAACTTTCAGCAATAGCAACGAAAACAATAGCGTTACCAATAATGAGAACGTTAGTACCACTGCTATAGACCCTAGTAACAACCGTAGTAGTAGTAGCAATGATTACGATCAGAAAAATAGGACTGCAGATGATGCTAATGGGGCTGACAATAGTAAGCGTAAAGTTCATACCAGTAGCACTAGTTCTAGTAGTAAGTATGGTAGCGTTAGCGACACTAATAATACTAGTACAAATGGCTCCAATGGAACTGGTTCTCAGTTTGATCTACAACAAATATTGAACTCACATCTTTCTAAACCCCTCACTTCTACACCATTACAGCATTCCAACTTAGGTCTCAATCTGAATCCAGGCATGAATTCAAGGACAAGTCCTCATTATCAGAACCTCATCTATAATCGAAAAAATGGCCCAAACCCAATGGGACCCAAAACTTTGAACTCAACAGCATCTACATTATACGGCAATGGAGCTGGAACTGGAGCCGGAACTTTGATGAGCAATAATCAATCCACTGTGTTGGAAAGTTTGTCACATATACCCAAAACAAGTTCTACAAAATACGCTTCTACAACCTCATCAACTATGCCAGTACAAAGCTTTCTCCCTAAAGTAAATGCACAATCCAGTGTTAGTCTCAACGTAGGGGAGAATAAGGTGCCGTACTACAATTATAATATGAGCACGTTGAACTCAAGACAGTTTCCAGAGGATGCTATTAACACTACTAGTATAACAGTTCTAGAAATCGGTGATAAAGCAGGCAAAAATGAGCCAGGTTCGGTTCAGACCAGGCCTTTGTTGCCTATTGTAGGTCATTCACAATCCATTAATTATTCTGAAATAGATACTAAGGAGAGCAGATTTGGGAAAGTTGATGAAGTTACTGGTGCTAAGGATACAGCAAGAGTAAGAAAAAGTCCAGAAGGTTACAATAGTGAATCTAGCTGGAGACTTGAAAGCGAAAACTATGATAAGAAGGATAAATTTAGTTTTGATGACATGGAGAAGCTGCTTTTTGTGCATGCAGATAAATTTTTCAAGCAGTTCAAAGGCACCCACGAGTTTGATCAGTCTAAGGAGTTATTTGATGAGTTCAAAACAAGATTTATGGCAGACAAGCACCAGTATTTGGCTCATCAAAAGAGACGCCGAAGGAGCTCCGAGAACACATATTCCGGCACTATTGCTAGCGGACGAGATTACGAAAATGGATTTTCTGATAGTTTGTTTCTCAAAAAATGATGGCCCGCCATTGAATTGAAAGACTTTGATCGAGTTCTTCAAGAGCTTTCATTTCTCGGTTTCATTTCTGCTGTAGCTGTTTCGGCTTTTATCGATTGTATATTGTTTATTAAATATTTCTGCATTTGGTGAGCAAATGCGGTCCCAAACCACATAGCGACAGGATTAAACAAAGTCATGGTCTGCCGTTTACAACCACGGACAAGGCACCACGTCTGCGTGAAGATGGGAATCGTGGCATGTTGAGGCTTCTGAAAGATGGAAGATCGTCTTTCGGGCTGTGCACAGCAGGCGACTCAGCCGTGGAACAAAGACGGGCAGGTTCTGTACGTGATGGGCACTTCAAACCACTTCACTTCTACTTCTTCTGAGCTTTTGACAGACTATCAAGCACTTTCAGTAAGGAAAGGGGAAGAGGATGTATTAATCCCTGGCTCATATTACAGAAGAAAACCTCGATGGGCCTGTTTGCTTAATGTCCTTGCAGCATAAAGCCTTGATATTATATCGAATCGGCATATATAATGGATAATTAGAGTGGCCATGAGTAATTCTACTTGTGCTGGATTTGAGTGATCTAATCAAGCAAGCTCTAATCTTTACGGAACCAGTGGGGCTGTGATTTGTTTGGGAGGATAAGATTTTAGTTTTGTATGTTCCATTTTTTGTGTGCAAGAATAGACCATTCCCTAGGTTTTTAGCTGGTTATTGATAACAGGACCTTCTTGCATCGAGAATCTTGGATTCTCGTTATTGTTCTAGTGCCAGCTGTTTTGGGAAGTTTGGTTATGGGAATTAGAATGAAGGATTATGCTTACTGAAATTGCTCTGCTCACCTTCAAATAATCTTGTAGCAAAACAAATGACCAGAAAACTTGCTGTAACGTTTCACGATTGGTGGGTCCCAAAATCTTACACAGCTAATGAATAGGATTTATATTTAGCAAGAAGATCTCGTCACTCCATACCTAGTATTTTAACTTTATAAATGTTTAACAACTTGAAAGAAGGAGCAAATGAGGGATTCCCTTGCAGGACACAGTGATAGAACTGGCTGAAAGAAAGTATTATATTACACTGTGTATATATAAAGCGATAGAGATCCAGCGCTAAACATTATAAAAAGAAAAGCAGGAGACATTAGTGAAAATGAAAAGTTTTAGTAAGTATATCAGAAAGAAAGTTCAGTTTTCTGTTACATCTATCTATTGATTAAAGTCGAGATTTTGGCCATGAGACAATTGTGCAGCTGGAACTTGAGGTTGGCCTTGTGCCTGTTGGGCATGGGCCTGTGCTTGAACCTGAGCCTGGACTTGGGCCTGAGCCTGTGCTTGTGCTTGTGCTTGTGCTTGTGCTTGTGCTTGTGCTTGTGCTTGTGCTTGTGCTTGTGCTTGTGCTTGTGCTTGTGCTTGTGCTTGTGCTTGTGCTTGTGCTTGGGCCTGAGCTTGTGCTTGAGCCTGTGCTTGATCCATAGCTATGTTGTTCTGGCCCTGTGTCTGTTGTTGCTCTAGCATCTGGCTCTCGTATTGCTGCAGGTTGAAATTGTCTAGCGCTCCAGCACCTTCTATCTCGTGGAAATCGAGAATCTCAGAATACATCATGATTTTCCAATTTTCGACAGGCAAATCAGCATTGTTGAACGACCAGTCGAATTTCTCTTCAGCTACAGGCTCATCTGTCGGATCATGATAAGGAGCAAGGTATGGGTGTGCCAAGGCCTCTGCTGCTGTTATTCTCTTGCGGGGGTCAAAGACCAACATTCTTGATAGTAGATCAACAGCTTCGGGTTCGACGTCTTTGAATCTCTCAGTCAAAGGTATAGGGTCTCTATGTGGTAGGGATTGGACAAATTTAAGTGTGTTCTCCGAGCAGATTGTGTCGATGACGCCAGGAGGAGGAGAGCCCAAGAGTTCAGTGATGATGGAGAATTGGTGAACGTGGTCCTTGCCGGGGAAGAGAGGCTTGCCCTCGATCATCTCGGCAAAGATGCAGCCGACGGACCAGATGTCGACCTCTGTGTCGTACTTCTGCCAGGTGAGCATGATTTCCGGGGCACGGTAGTAACGAGTGGAGACGTATCCGGTCATCTGTGGGTCTTGCACACGTGCTAAGCCGAAATCGCAGATCTTCAAGTCACAGTTTTCGTTGACTAGAATGTTGGAAGGCTTGAGGTCTCTGTGGATGACGCCTGCCGAATGCACGTACTTCAAACCACGCAATATCTGGTATAAAAAGTACTGGACAAACTGTTTTTCCAAAGGCCTGGAGGTCAGGAGTCTGTGGAGGTCTGTACCCTGGAGGTCTGTGACAAAGTAAATGTCTTCCAATGGAGAGAGAAAGATGTCTTCCAAGGAAATCAAGTTTTCGTGTCTGAGATGGTTCAAAAGCTTCAACTCTCTGTACGTTCTCTTCGCCAAGATAGGCGTCGAGAACGGCTTCATCACCTTCTTGATGGCCACGTTCTGGTTCGTCAACTTGTCCTTGGCCGAGCAGACGAGGCCAAAGGCCCCCATCCCTATCGGGTTCAGATCGGAGTACCGGGAGGTGGTTTCGAACACTGTACCGAAGATGTTCGATCTCACAAAGTCCTGTGAGGTTGACATGGCTGCGGAGGAGGATGTGTGTGGATGTGTGTGGATGTGTGTGTGGATGTCCTACGACCTGGGGTGGTAGTTGTCCTTGTCTTGATTCTTCTAGCTCTGTGTTTTGGATGCCACGGCTTTGTCTAAGTCCTCTTGCGTGTGGATCTCTGGTGTGGATATTTTTAGACGTGAACACAGATGTGTCTCGTTGCTCAGGGGGGTTGCCGTTACCGTTGCTGCTACTGCTACTGCTGCTGCTCTTGTTGTTGTTGCTGCTCCTGCGAAGACTCGAAGAAACTGACGGCAGACTTACGAAGGCGAATGGACACTGCTGATACGGGTGCTCTCGTGCGGGCCAGACGTGGATCTCCAGAGCCAGTGGCACATCGGGCAGGTCGACACACGCAGACGGCACGGGCACCCAGGCCTGTACTGTAAGTATTTTATTCCTGTAGCGAAGCACCGCTCCTGGCGAGAGCGCCCATAGAGCAGGGATGACGTACTGCGACAGCCGCGGTGTTGTGGGGGCGGCCGAGGAGGTGGTGAAGTTGTTGAAGACGGGAAAGATGGAAAGACGCACGAAGGAAGAGGAGGGTAGACGGAGGCTAGGTGAGAGGAGGGTAGAGGGACAGAAACAAAAAGACAAGAGCCTGCAGTGAACATGCTGGAAGCGTGGGAAGAGCTGAGAGAAGAGGCACGGGTGCTGGACGGCACGCACGAGACACATGCCGAGCTGTTTGTGTTCCCGACGTTCGAGACGATGGGGCTCTCTGCACGTAACCCGGAGCTGAACCCGCAGACAAGGGTGAACTACCTGTGCGGGAACTCGCTTGGGTTGATGCCTGTGCAGACGAGACGGTACGTGGAGAAGGAGCTAGAGGCGTGGGGCGCCCGGGCGGTCGAGTCCCACTTCCGGAACGAGATCACGACCGACTGGGTGAACGTGGACCTGCCGCTTGTGCCGAAGCTGGCAAGGTTGGTCGGAGCGAAAGAGACGGAGGTGGCGGTGATGGGCACGTTGACGATGGACTTGAACTCGCTGCTAGTGGGCTTCTACCATCCGGACGTGATCAGTGGACGGACAAAGATCCTCTTTGAGAAGGGGGCGTTCCCGTCGGACTACTATGCGCTGTACAATCTGGCGAGGCTCAAGGGTCTAGCGCCGGAGGAGACGCTTGTGCAGCTGGCACCACGGGAGGGCGAGTACACGCTCCGCACGGAGGACATCCTCTCGTGTCTCGAGAGAGACGGGGACACAATCGCCCTCGTGTGTTTCTCTGGGATTCAGTACTACTCTGGCCAGTTCTTCGACATCGGGCGGATTACGGAAAAGGCGCACGAGAAGGGCTGTGTCGTCGGATGGGACCTGGCACACGCCGTCGGGAACATCGACCTCAAGTTGCACGAATGGGACATTGACTTTGCAGCGTGGTGCAGCTACAAGTACCTCAACGCCGGTCCGGGGGCAATCGGTGGCGTCTTCGTCCACGAAAGACACACGGGCGGCGACGACCGGACGGGGCGGGCCAGGCTCGCCGGCTGGTGGGGGAACGATGCAGCCAACCGGTTCGAGATGGTGGAGAAGTTCCGGCCGATCGAGAGCGCCTTGGGGTTCAGACAGAGCAACCCAAGCGTGTTGGACGTCAGTGCGTTGAACTCGTCGCTCGACGTGTTTGAGGCGTGCGGTGGGATCGGGAAGCTCAGGGCCAAGTCGATCCGGCTCACGGCGTTCTTGGAAAAGTGCTTGCACAAGAGCAGGTTCTACAGGAGCGTCGAGGCCGACAACATGACCCAGGGCGCCGGCGAGATCCACTTTGTGATCATCACCCCAAAGGACCCGGCCCAGAGAGGGGCGCAGTTGAGCTTACTCTTCAAGCCACCCGATAAGGACGTCATGATGCAGGTCTTCCAGTTCATGAACCAGCGGGGGACGATCTGCGACGAAAGAAAGCCCAATGTGATCAGATTGGCGCCCACCGCATTGTACAACACATTCGCCGACTGTGTGGAGTGTGTGCAACTGCTAGAGGAGGCTCTTCTCTCGTACACATCGGACCTCCACTAGCCTCTCTCCTTTTAGACATGTACATTTATTTACCTCTCTCTCTATAGTTTAACCTCCTTCTGGAACCGAACGCAGAAAACCATGTTGGCACGTGACTTTCCACCAGCTTCTTAAAAAAGGTGTGGCGCCCCTGATTTCCTTGTGGCACGTGACTTGTCTGGACCGGATTTCCTCTTTGGGCGAGCCAACATGACTCCACAGTTGTTGAAGTTTCTCCTGCATTACTAAGATGGGTTTTCGGGCCTGGGAAAGCAGATTCGTTACCGGTGGGGCCAGGACAAAGCCTGTAACGGTGCAGCGATGCGATGCGTGCAGAGATCGAAGGCCTCTTAACAACTCCGGAGCGTCTGTTCTTTCTTCACTTTCGTGCTTGCTTTCACCCCGTTTTGCTTGCCTCAATCGTGTCAATATAAGGGAAGTTTACACTGGTAGCAATACTGTGACTTGCGGCTACACTAACTATTTTTCAATTTTGCTTTTGGCTATCATCGAGCAGAAATATCGCCCCCCTACATCGCATAGCAAGCAGAGCAGAGCAGGCTTATCCCCGCATAGCCGGAAAAACTATTTGATCGTCGCTTTTGATCCGTCAAGATGGTGAAAAATTTGTTCACAAAATACTACAGGAAGAAAACCAAACAGGGGCACTCAAATGCCGATCCCACGATGGACCCTGAACAGTACATGTTGTCCAACGAGAGTGTTGAGAGCAGGAGTGTTCGTGACAGCACGAAGATATCAAAGATAGAAGCCTATGGCACGGAGCCTGTGTCGGACTACACGATATTTCCCTATGACGAAAAGGTGATAGAGTCCAAGGACTATCTGAAGTATTTGGCGAGGTCTCCGATGAAAAGGTCAGTCCACTACGTCAAGAACCTTTTCCCTATTTTCTCATGGATAGGATATTACCCAACACAGCCCAAATGGATCGTCTCTGACTTCATCACAGGTGTTTCTGTTGCTATCGTCCTCGTGCCGCAGGCCATGTCCTACGCAAAGTTGGCAGGGTTGGACCCCGTCTACGGACTTTACTCCTCTTTCATCGGTTTGATGATGTATGCGCTTTTCGCAACCTCGAAAGACGTCTCCATCGGGCCTGTCGCAGTCATGAGCTTGGAGGTTTCCAAAATTATCAACCGGGTCCAAGACAAATACGGTAACCTGTACACAGCCCCTGAAATTGCTACCACTCTTGCGCTATTGTGCGGTGCTATCACCTTAGGTGTCGGTCTTTTAAGACTAGGGTTCTTGGTGGAGTTGATCCCATTGCCTGCAGTTATGGCTTTCACGACAAGTTCAGCATTCAATATCATTGCAAGTCAGTTGCCTGGCTTGATGGGCTACTCGAGTAAGGTCAACAACCACGTTGCTTCCTACGAAATCATCATAAATTTCCTAAAGCATTTACCAGACACAACTGTAGATGCTGCATTTGGTCTTGTTGGTCTTTTCATCTTATATCTCTGGAAATACTTCTGCCAACACATGATCAAAAGATATCCTAAGAAGACCCTTCTTTGGACCTATGTTTTGAACTTGAGAACAGCCATTGTCATCATCTTTTCAACACTAATTTCTTTCCTCATTATTCGCCATCACAAGGAACACTCTCCATTTTTGGTCACCGGTGAAGTGAAGGCTGGGTTGCAGAATCTTGGTATGTTCACGCCACCTGCAAACCTTGCATCTCATATTGCGCCAGACTTGCCTGTTGCAACAATCGTGTTGGTCCTTGAACACATCTCGATCGCAAAATCATTTGGTCGCTTGCATGACTACAAAATAGACCCAAACCAGGAATTCATTGCCATTGGAGTCACCAACCTCGTTGGAACTTTCTTCGCTGCTTACCCTGCCACGGGATCTTTCTCACGTACCGCATTATCTTCTAAATGTGGTGTGAAAACCCCATTGGCATCTATCTTTGCCGGGTTCTGTGTCTTGCTAGCAATATACTGCTTTACAGACGCATTTTTCTACATCCCAAAGGCAACGCTATGTGCAATCATCATTCATGCAGTGAGCGATTTGATGGCTTCGTACAAAGCCACCTGGAAGCTGTACTTGATCCAGCCTCTCGATTGCGGAATTTTCCTTGTCGGCGTCTTTATTGGTGTTTTTGCTTCCATTGAGTACGGTATTTATTGGGCAATGTGTGCTTCATGCGCTCTAATCATTTGGAGAATGTGCTGGACAAACGGTACTTTCATGGGCCGTATTAAGGTTGTTGAACTTATCAATCCAAAAATACTGAACAACCCTCCTTTGGGTGATTGCAACACGAACACCGAAGAAAGCGGTGATCATGAGAACAAGAAAAATCCAGCTCGGACAGAAAAAGCCTTCATTAACTCAGGTCTGATCTCAATGGCAGATTCATATATGAGTGTGGGCAGTTACAAGGCGAGTGATTGTAATGAACTCACAAATTCCATGGATCGAGATATTGTTTCATATACCTATAAATGGGTGCCTTTGTCCATGAAGGATACGAATCCAGACAAAGTTCACACAAGATTCATTAATGAAAGAATTGATGTTGAAGAGCCACCACCAGGGGTAATTGTGTATAGAATGAATGAGAGCTTTGTCTATCCAAACGCCTCTGCTCAGACTGATAACATAATTGATTACATCAAAAGAAACACCCGTTCTTCGGGTCAAAAAAGAGAGGTTTTATGGAATAACATTGGAGAGAATCAGAAGCTGAATTGGACCTGGAATTGGAACGTCAAGTCCTGGAAGGCCACTCGCATTTCTTCTAAAATCGACAAAGTGATACATGGTCTTAAATTAAAGGATACAGTTGATGCAGAAAATGACAGTGAGGATTATGGAAACAGTACAGTCAATGACAACGATACTGAGGCACAATCAGAAACTTACTATGATAAGGACGTTTCAAGAGTCATTTTGAAACCAAAGCTTAAGATCCTGCACTTAGACTTCTCTCAAGTTGTTGCAATCGATGCAACATCTATACAAGCGCTTATTGATATGAAGAGAGCAATAAGTTTATATACAGATTCCGAGTTTGAAATACATTTTTCAGGAATAATCAATCCGTGGGTTATCCATGGTTTGGTTAATGCTGGCTTTGGTGGCAAGGCCGGTGGCGAAGGTAGTTCAGACTCAAATGAACAGACAGCAGATCATGATGTTGAAGATCATGCAGTTGAAGTGGATGTTGAGGAAGACGCGTTCAACGAAGAAGAAAACGAAGAAGTGAGTAAGATGCCTAGAACGAACGTTGAAACAGACAGATACATCAGTGCAGCGTTTGGCAGCAATGGTGTATTATATCCTGTCTTTGGTACCAACCTTCCTATGTTCCATTTGGATATCCCATCATACGCCGAGTATGATTGACGCATAACGACTTTCATGAAATTCAAAAAAGAAAAACTACGCATTTGTTTAAATGGTATATATAGTTAGATATACACTTACCAGCAAACATATATGAAATTGCATTAGAAGTAAAATATAAGGACTAGAGAAAATATTGTTGTAAACTTCAAGTACATTTGCTGCCCAACTTTTCGTACAAATGTAAATAAAGCTATCTAACTGTTTGTTATGGAGTAATTTTTCTTCGGACGTCCTCTTTTTCTTTTTAGGGCTTCATCCATGATTTCCGGCTTGATATCCAAGTCGCTGACAGAAACCATGTAAGTTCTCTTTTTCTGATCGGTTTCGAGTATATCACCTTCATTCGCCCCTGCGGTATCCCCGCACCCGTTTAAGGTTGCTAGCTTTCCTATACTGTCCACACAGTACAGAGAAGAAGTTTCGGGGTCTAGATTCGATGGTATAGCGGAAGGCTTGATTTTATTGTTAGGATTAACTCTGTTTGTCCCAAAATATTCTTCTTCGTCGCTATCATCGTTGTCTGTTCGCTCTTCTAGTTCACCGTTTGGATTATCTCCTTGTTTTTTAACGCATGCAATAGTACCATTTTTCTTGTACTTCCACTCTTGCATCGGCGTACTTAATGCACACTCACTAACATGGCTGATAAAGGCTTTCGCGGTCGTGAAGTGAATACTGCATGACAGGCAATACCCACCATCATTGCGCCTAGTGACCAAGTCACCGGTCTCCTCATCGTAAAACTCTGTCAGATCCTTTTCATCCATGTCGTTGTTTCCGTCTCTGTCTTGTTCATTTTTCTTACTCTTCCTTTTCAGTTTGAAAATCATCTCGTTATCCGGTTCATAGTGGACAAGTTTCAAATGTCTCTTGAGGACGTCTAATCTGTTAAAAGAACCGTTATTTCTATGAGGGCATGTCGCATACGTGACGTTCCAAAATGGACAATGATATTGTGGGGCATTATGAGACTTCAAGTGCCTTCTCAAATCACTGGGTCTTGTGAAAGACCAGGTGCAGTGAGCACAACGGTATGGTTTGGGAGAATCAGGATCGTTTGATGTATCTTTCGATCTAGGTCTCATTTTGCCTGGTTGTTTCGACATGGAATCGGCATTTGCCTCCATATTTTTGGGGTCATTTGATAGTGGGCCCATAGAGGGACCCATCAAATTGGGTATCATGGATAATGGAATAGAAGGACCGAACGCAGCAGCCAATGCTGGGGAAAGAACGGAAAGGGGTCCTGGATTTAGTCCTCCTATTTGCGAAAGATCTGGTAGCAGGTTGTTAGAAAGTGGATGATAGAATGGACTGTTGATAGTGGATCCAAATGCATTCAATTCTGGAACAAAGTTTGCTGCTGAGGCGTTTGAATCACTACGAGATTGCAGTGGAACTTCTTGGTGGGTTTGCTGGGCCTGTTGTGCTAGGTCGTATGACTGGTTGTTTACCGATGGAGACTGTGCCCGTTGCGGCATTTGGACCTGGTTCAGCTGCTGCAGTTGTTGTAGTTGCTGTAGTTGCTGCAACTGCTGAAGCTGCTGTATCTGCTGCAGTTGTTGGAGCTGCTGGAGTTTTTGGAACTGGTGGATTTGCTGGGGCTGAAAGTTTTGCAATTGGGGTTGCTGTGGCGGGATGGGAGTTCCTAAGGTAGATGGTGTTGAGGTTTGAGAGGCCTGGCTTCCTGGCAAGTGTTCATGCTGCATTTGCTGCTGGTTGGGCAGAGGGTAGGGGAGTTGAAGGGGCTGCTGCTGCTGTTGATTAGTGTCATAAGGCGATTGCTGTTCGTGGAGGAGAGACGTTTTTCGTTGCGGGTCTACCCCGGGCTGCTGTTGTTGCTGGTAATGGTGCTGATCAAGAAAGAATGCTTTGAAATTGATTGAATCGAGGAGTGAAGCAGATATCGAAGGATCTAAGGAAGACGGAAACTGCTGGAGCTGTTGTAGTTGTTGTATCTGCTGCAACTGCTGCAGCTGTAGCTGGTAATACTGCTGGAGGGTTTTCGCAGAGCCATAAACCTGGTTGTTCTGAAGATAGGGCTCCGAAATTTGCGGAGCAATGCCGCTGCCAAACAGGTGTTCGAAAGACTGTTTTTGGGCATCGTCCTTTGCTAGAGGATTTTCCGTCGGGAAGGAGCTGCCAGTGCTACTCCCTCCGGATTTTTGTCGGCTTTGTATCTGCTGCTGCAGTTCGCTCGGGTTGTTGCTCAGCTGCTGCTGCTGTTGTTGCTGCTGCTGCTGCTGTTGCTGTTGCTGTTGCGGAGAGACGTACTTGTTGTAATACATCGAGGACAGAAGCGGATACACGTAATTTGGAGGAAGCCCCGCAGGGTTCGTGAAAGGAATGAGTCCCGGGTACTGGAAGGAGTTCTGCAGCTGCTGCACGGGTTTCACGGCGGGATGGATGAACGGAGACGGGTTGCTGAACGGTGTCTTCTCGCTAACGGTCCGCTTGCCGCCATGTTCTGGGTCCTGAGACTGTGTCTTCGGGTAAAGTTTGCTCTGACCGCCAGGGTAGTTGAAGCTTCTGCCGGCGGCAGAAGCGGTCGACTCCGCCGGGCTCCTGTTCGTGTTGGCGTTCCCCGCTGCGTCGTCGTTCTTCTTCACGGCATGGCAGCCGAAGTCGCCGGAAAAAGAGGTTTCCTCTTCCGGAATGTCTTTGGGTGCCACCTCAACAGCACCCTTCGTCGGGTTGCTGTTGCGGTGGTAGTTCTGGGCGTCACGACTGACTTTGGTCGTTTTGAAAGAGGCCGACGCTGCAGACGACACCGATGAGATGGAGTTGTGTGCGGAGCCGAGAATCGACTGCGAGGACGACGACGTCCTCGTCGACTTGGCGTCAGTGTTCTGCGCTGCGGACCCTACAGAGCCAGCGGAGCCAACAGACCCTACGGACCCTGTCGGTCCATGTGACGCAGCGTTAGCTGCTCTGTTATCGTCTCGTGCAAAGGTATCGTTACCATCCATGCCGTCGGCCGGCATAGTTGACAACTGAGTGTGGGTCATCGTGTCTCTGGAGCAGTACGTACGCCTGTGCTTCGCAAACGGATGCTCTTGCGTCCCCAGCGGCTCCGTCAACACACCCATCTTCCCTCTTCTCCGTATTCCTTTCTTCTCCACCTCTCTGCTTCTTTCTATCTATCTCTCTATCAGTCTATATCTGCTCTGCTGCTGCAGAGGGAAAAAAACATCCGGGTTTTGAAGCCTGCGGCTCCTAGTGCGGCTCCCAGTGCGGCATTTTCCAAAAAGGTTTTTTGGATCACGTGAATGTCACGTGGCCGGATTGGTGGGGGGAGTTTGTAGTCTGTCGGAGTTGCCTAAAGAGGAAGACCTGAGGTGGCGATGTGCGGAAATGCGTCAGTCAGAACCTGAGCCAGAAGGGATTGCAGAAGGGGCTACGACCAGCCTTGCCCCCGTCTATAATGGCCGAGGCCCGCCGACCGGCACGGCAAAGCCTCCCCGGCTTTCTGAGCCAGACAAGGCTGCCCACACCGGCGGCAATGACGGAGAACCGCAGCAGCGGAAAATCTCTCAAAAGCCGTTCCCGCAAGAGGAAACAGGTGCGACAGGGAGACTGATCGGTGCGATAGCAGATGCTCCTGCTTGCGCCGTGCTTCGGAGAGCAGGAGAGGGAGCAGGACCGAAGGCTGTCCGTTTTCCCCTATAAAGACGCTTCCAGGCCCGTTTTCCAGCCTGAACGGTGTCTCTGCATGTGCTGCTCTCTGGGTTGTAGACTGCTCTGCTTTGGGTTCGCTTCTTTCGGCAAGATGAGACTAGCATAGCTGTTTGCGAAATACCACTCACGATGAGTACTACTATCGTAGGTAGAGAAGCCCAGAATATGCTCCGTTTCGAAGAGGGACGGAGCAAGAAAGCAGAGACAGAAGAAGAAGGAGAAGAAGACGACTACGAAGTGCAAGAGGAAACGGAGTCTGTCGACGATGACTTGGCAGAACTGGTGGCGGCGTCCCACGAAAACATCTTGACCAGCAAGAAGCTCATCATCGTGTTCGTCTCGATGTCGGTGGCAATAATGATCTCGTCCGTCGACCTCACGGGCGTGACCATTGCCGTCCCGTACATGGCAAAAGACCTGAACGCATACAGCTCGATCTCCTGGGTCGGAACCTCCTCGTTGATCAGCACCACCGTGTTCATGGTGCTCTTTGGCCGCTTCAGCGACATCTTTTCACGCAAGTACACCATGATCTTCGCCATGGTGGTACTTGCCTTCTTCGACCTCGCGTGTGCTTTGGCACAGACTCCGACCCAGCTCTACGTCTTCCGAGCCTTCTGTGGCATGGGCAACGGCGGCATCACGACCTTAAGCATGGTCATCGTCTCCGATGTAGTCAGCTTGGAGCAAAGGGGCCTCTACCAGGGAATCTTGGGCGCCTTCTACGGCATCGGAAGCTCCATCGGGCCCTTCATTGCCTCCGCTTACATCAACCACTCCTCCTGGAGGAAGTTTTACTTCACGCTATTCCCCGTCTGCCTGTCCTCGACACTGATCTTGATCAAGTACGTCCCGTACACAAGACCCCAGCACTCGATGAAGGAGAAGCTCTTGAACCTAGACTACTTGGGCTTCTTCACTAGCTCGATAGCAATAATCTTCCTTCTAATCCCAATCAGCGGAGGAGGCTCGACCTTCCCCTGGACTAGTGCCTTCACGATCTCCATGATCATCATCGGAGGGGTCTTCTTCATGATATTCTTGCTCGTCGAGCACAAAGTCTCGAAGCTCCCTCTCATACCGTTACGCTTGTTCAGTGAAAGCTTCTCATTGACCTCTATCCTCCTGCATAACTTTTTCTTCGGAATTTGCTACTACGGTATCCAGTACTACTACCCGTACTACTTCGAGGTAGTGAGGGGGTACAGTCCAATGGAAACCTCGTGTTTTCTCTTGGCCTTTGTTTTGCCCCAAACATTGACTTCGATCTGTTCGGGGCAGCTCATTTCCCGCACAAAGCACTACGGCTTTGTCATCTGGATTGGATATACCCTTTGGATGGTTGCAGCGGGCCTCTTGAACTTGTGGGGGTTGAACACCAAAAGAGGCGTCACGATCATCATCATGATAATCAATGGGCTTGGATCCGGATTCGTTTTCCAGCCTACATTGATTGCAGCACAGGCTCATTCCCTCAAAAGAGACAGGGCCACAGTAATATCCACAAGAAATGTCCTACGTACTTTCGGTGGGTCCATTAGCTTGGCCATTTCTGCCACAATCCTTGCCGACACTTTCGCCGAAAATTTGAACGCAACAGGGGGTAAATACTTCACTGAGACAGAAATCGAAGTGTTGAAAACAATGATATACACTAAGCCTGATCTATCAAAGTATACCTCCACACAGGCGCTCTATTTGAAAGAAATCTATATGCTGGGAATCAAAAGAATCTTTTACGTCTGGATGGCTTGCATGGCATACTGTTTCATTACAAATATGCCAATCAAAGACAGAGGGTTGCAACCGATAGACGAAAAGAGGTAATTTATTTATTTTCTCCTTATTCTATATTCGTATAATTTTTTTTATCATGCAAGAATGATGATACTGAAAGCAAGAAACAAACAGAAACATGCGAGGTTCGAACTCATCTCTTATCTATTGTCTGTCTCGATAGATTATCTTCAGCATACTCTGCATTGTTTATATCTAGATCCTTATCAGATTCTGCATCTTATCTCAACGGTGTCGAGTCAACGATCGTCAATAGCGAGAATAGAGCTGTATTTATATTCCTAAATGTTAATTACTCAAGTGTGAATTACGTCCATGTTTTGAATACAAAGAAATATTTTAAGGAGGAACAATAATTACCCTATTAGGAAATAAGATAATGCATATGACATGCTACTTTAAGAAGTTGCTGTTTCTTCTTAGTAGTTGTTTTTATTATTGATGATAATATGAATGAGAAAATAATCAGGTAATAGACTTAACTAAGATATATAAAAGTATTATTAATTAGCAATAATAAAGCTTACATAATATCTGTAGCCTGCCGGGATCATTTATTATACTTTTAAAGCTGCTACGTTCAGAACTGCTTTAACAACATGTTTCATGTCCAAAAAAAATTAATACTCCGATGCCGGGAATCGAACCCGGATCTGCTCGGTGAGAGCGAACCGTGCTAGCCATTACACTACATCGGATATTTGATTATGTAAGCCCTCAGGTATGGTTTGTTTAGCATTAGTATTTTTTAACCTTGATGTATCCCATAAGCCATGTTTGAAAAACACTTTCCATACAGAAGCACCTTTACCGAGGGTATTTTCAGAATCATCGAAAAGAAAGGATATTGCTATTGCATACTGCATTTGATGATGTTTTCCTCTTCGAAACTGTACAAAAGCAGTGAGAGTTAGCCAACGAAGTTTGAAGTGGCCTTGTAGATCAAACAAACTTAAGTAATTTGGCCTCAAGACCGTGATTTGCATCAGCGATAAACTAACTCCAATCAACTGAGCCTCAGAAGCAAGCTTGTAGTCAAACTCAGATTTCTCATTATTTGTTTGTAAGTTGACTGCATTGTATCATTAATCAGCCTGTTGAGATGAGATGTCGAATGCCATTAGGGTCTAGATAAAGAAATGCCGTAGATGGTGAAATACGTGATCAAGATAAGAGATAATGAAATATACGGCATTGGAAGATAAGGAAAAGATCCGTATGAAGATTCGGCATCAAGTAATCTAAAACCTGTTAAGATAACAGATGTCCCGAGGACATAAAGAGGAGAGGTTTCCTCTCCTATCTGTGTTTAAAATTATTAGTTATTAGAAGTCATATAAGTTGTTTTAACTAAGCAACGAGAATAAGATATATGGATATTCATGATAGAATAGCTAGACTTCAACACAGCCAAAAGTAACTTACGTAATTGAACGAACTGTTCAAATCAATCGTTTGTTCCACATGTTGGCTTTTATTGAACTTGGGTATACATTGCAGTATCATCCAAAACAACTTCTACAGTTTCGAACGATGATCAATGCGGTTGGAGAAAAATAGTCACCAGTATTGGTATATAATCAGTCAGATCAAGCCTAGAACGGTAGTCTACTCTAATGTAAAGTTAGCAGCTAGTTGTTGAGATAAGATGCCGAAGCCGATAAGGATCTGGATATAAGCAATGCCGAGTATGTTGAGATAAACTATCTAGACAGACAATAGAGAAGAGATAAGAGATAAGATGAGAATAAGGCATTGCAAGATAAAGACAAGGCATTAAAATAATCTAAAACTAGAAAGATTAACCTACATAATGAGTTATAAGTAAGCAACAAACATAAGGGATAGAACCATATACCATGGATATATTATCTAGGATAGATAGACTTCGACAGTATCATAAAATTATCCAAGGTTTTCATGTAAGAAAAAAGGATTGATGCTTGGCCATCCAAGGCGCATTAGCTGACTGCTGAGAAAGCCGCTGAAATGATTTCGCAGCAAGTTAGTTGAATAATAAAATCTGATGTCTCAACCCCAAAAATAATACTCCGATGCCGGGAATCGAACCCGGATCTGCTCGGTGAGAGCGAACCGTGCTAGCCATTACACTACATCGGATGTTATATTTTTCAATGGAGATGCCTAAAATATGACAAAAAGCAAACAATCGCGATTTCCTCCTTTTTGTAAAAGCCGCGCCTCATTGAACCTATTGAATCATTATTTTCAAAAAATGTTATAAAGACAAATTCCATGGACTAAACAAATTATTATTAGCTATTTAAGCATGTAGAAATAATATTTGGCAGCTTATTTTACCTATAGGGATTTAATATACTTAGAGAACTCTTAAAACAGGTTAAAAGTAGCTTTTAAGATCATCTAAATATACTAAATACCGCAATTATATAAGAGAGAGCTCACCACTTTTTATTCCTTGGAGGGTTGGCCGAGTGGTCTAAGGCGGCAGACTTAAGATCTGTTGGGCGTATGTCCGCGCGAGTTCGAACCTCGCATCCTTCATTCTTTTTAAGAATCTTTCTTGCTTTTTTTTTTGTGACACCGAGGCGGTTCATGAATCCGTTCTTTTTTCTTTATGTAATTTAAGACCTAGATGCTTCACATTATGGATATTCAGATACTACCCTAGAAGAACATAGGAATATAGTAAATAAAAATGGACTATCAGAATCGAGTGGGATCAAAGAAAGGTAGTGGAGGAGTGGCAGGTACTGCCGAGACCAATCAATATAGAAGGGAAAGACTTAAAAATCTTTTACAATCGAAAATTAATATTGAATCTGATCCATATGTTTTCAAAAATCATTTGGGTATCTTGGAATGCAAATTATGCTTAACTACTCATATGTCTGAGAGTAGTTACATTACTCATACGACAGGTCGTAGGCATCAACTCAATCTTATGCGTCGAGCGGAATCAGAGAGAAAACAACGCAGTTCAGAGAAAAGTGGTACTGAGGAAGAAATAATAGAAAAACGACGCTGGACAACCATAGGCAAACCTGTATATAAAGTCTTTAAAATAAGGGACCCTGTGAGCTTGAATAAGGGCTTTATCTTTGCATTCAAGCTGGATAAAATCAAGGCGGATGTCAAACCTTTGTACCGATTTATGTCATGTTTTGAACAGAAGAAGGAGAGCCCCAATCCTAAATTCCAGTACCTTCTCATAAGTGCAGAACCTTATGAGAATGTTGGTTTCAAAATACCAGGAAATACAATCGATTTGCGCACGGATAGGATATGGGACTATTGGGATCCTGATACCAAGGAATATTGCATACAATTTTTCTACTTAAACAAATAGTTTTCTAAACACTAAATATACATCTCAACTAGATACATGATCTTCTACTTTACATTTATAATACTTCCTTGGATTCGTTGATTTTATTGGTGATTTCAGCGATATACAGCAGAACTTTTGAGTTTAATTTTTCTAGATCGAAATTAGTTTCTTTACACTCAAGTTCATACTGCCTCTGAATATCTGTTATTTTGCCTCTCCAATCATTAATCTGTGCCTCCTTTTCACTCAAATCAACATCTTCCAAATTCTTCTCTGATTTGAGAGCATTGTATTCGTTGTTTTGAATAGAGATTTTCTCCTCTAGAGAATTCATTTTTTCTGTGTAGAATGACTGTAGTTTGGTTATTCTATCCTCATTATGCTTTAGCTGTCTTTCAATCTGTATCATCTTTCGGCTGTATTCGTTTGCCTCTTCTGTCGTTACTACCATCTGAGATTTCAAAGATTTTAGTTTGTCATCGTAAGATCTATTCCTTGTCGACTCGACTTTCAAGTCATCGGTGAATTTTTGCAAATTATTCAGTTCTTGAGTGAGAAGTTGAAAAGAGTCCAGCGAAATGGTTATATTCCTCAATTTATTTTCAAGTCCCTTCAACGTTTCTGATTCTTTTGACTCCGACTCTTTCATTTTTTGGGTGAGCTCTTTAACACTTTCGGGTGATTCTTTGATATAAGGACGGATTTCTTCCAAATCTTTCTCCGTTTCTATGTATAGGGCGCTCTGGTTCTCCAGCTCATTAATCAGGCCAGTTTTTTCGCTTCTATACTTTTCGTGCTCCTCTGTAAGTTGTTTTTGTATCTGTCTAAGGTTACGGAGTTGGTTTTCTAAATCTTCGTTGTGATTATAAAGCTCTTCGTGGGTGTACTGTTGATTGTTTAAGTTTTCCTCTATTCGATCAATCTCATTCTGTATTTCTCTGTTCTTTTTCATTAAAGCCTTATAGTTCTCCAAAGTTTGGTCATTCTTATCCATCAGTTCATCCAAGTCGCCCATACGTTCTTCTCTGAAACGTGCATAATTGATCAATGCGCTCAAAATGATTCGTAATCTAGAGGGTTCTGGCTTTGAAATATCTCGTATGTTGAAGTCGTCCACACCACAATCACATAAGAATTTATACATTATTCTTTGACATGCCACAACACTGATAGAAGACTTGATATCATACTTAAAGTGTCCGTTACGATGATTTGCGTCGGACTGTGAACCATATTCTCCATTTTTGTCGTTCTTGTCATTTCCTGCCCTCTCCTCACTGTCGCTATCACTATAATCCATTTTAATTTGTGCCACCTTATCTCTCAAGGAATAAGGGGAAATATAGAGAAACTTGTCCAAAATCTGCTCAATCAAAGATTTCATGAATGAAGAGTTTGGCCTTGTCAAGGAGGATTCATTTATGCTGAAACCCATTGTATCGTACAGTAGAACTAATTCTTGAGGATCGAGAATTGGGAATTTGTACTTATTCTTCGTCTGAGTCGACTGCTGTGACGAGCGATAAATTGCACTGGGGCGAGCCATGCTTATTGAATAATGCAGTGATACCAGCACTCACTATGCGATTAGGATGAACAAGTCCACAATGAAGCTTTTGAGAGAAGAACTTAAGGTTGACATTGATAATCCTCAAATGATAAACAAGAACCATGCGCGTCACCAAAAAAATGATAAACTGCAGTCACGTGCCATAATGTTTCTTAAATGAAACTTGATCTCAATGGTTGTGATGGCACTGTATACAATTTGTCTTCGGGCTGCAGACTGATAACCTTCACAAGCAAGCAAGATAAGTGGTTGGAAATGACGAGTAGTCTGCAGACTGGAGCGGAGCTGGGGCTAGGGCCTGGGGTGGGTCCGGAGCAGGAGTCTCAAGCTGAATCACAGTTTGGACTTGGATCGCAACCTGAGTCCCAGTTCGAATCGCAGTTCGAATCGCAGTTCGAATCACAGTTTGAGTCGCAACTTGGATCACAGCTTGACTCTCAAACTGATAGGAGCAAACATTCAATACCACGTATGTATGGGGTCTACTTATTGAAGTCATTGCCGAAAAAATCGTGTTTCTATGTCGGTTCAACCCCCGATCCTCATCGACGATTGAGGCAGCATAATGGTGAGTTGGTTCGTGGTGGGGCATACCGGACCAAGAAGAAAGGATATCGTCCCTGGAAGATGGTATTCTATGTTTTCGGGTTTCCGAATAAAATAAGTTCTTTGCAGTTTGAACACGCTTGGCAACACGCATACCAAACTCGACATATTCCGTTTGAGAAAAGATTGAATCCCGGGAAAAGACATACAGGTAGTGGTACCAGTCTCCATAGCAAGGTTGCAAATTGCAGATTACTGTTAAACTCGGAAGGTTTCAACAGACTCGGGTTGAAAGTAGTCATATTTGATAGTTCTGTTTACGACGCATGGCTTAAAAACAAATATGGTGTCCCGGTACCGGAAGATTTACAGATTGATGTAAGGATTGCCAACTTGGAGACAGAAGAAACTATTACCGCTGGTGCGGTTGCTGATAATGCTGTTGCAAGCGGGAACTACAACCAGTTGAAAGAGTTTATGGAGTACAATAGCACGTTTCAAGATACATATTTCCAAAAATGTAAGGAACTATACAGCAAGCCTGATGAATTAAGAACGTGCAAGGTTTGTGACAAGCAGGTAGATGTTGAGGATGGTTTGCACACCATGTGTGTCTGTGGACAGAGTAATTGCAAATGCATTTACCATCTATCGTGTCTAGCTGAGAAGTTTCTCGAAGCAGAAGAAGAGAAAATGGCGGACAGGAGTACAGATGAATTCCATGTTCTACCCAAATTGGGGAAATGCATAGGCTGCAATAAAATTAACTTTTGGAACTTAGTCATTCGGGGTGCAATGAATCTGCAACAAAATATATAAAGGGCCATTAAAAATGTGTATATAAAAAAATCAACGCTTCTTTGCAGTTGTCTCGTTAGCCTTGGAACCTTTGGTTCCTTCCTTTTCCTCAATGACCTCTAGCTTCGGGTTGCTTTTAGCAGTGTCCTTCTTTACGGATGAAGATGGACCCACGTATGCCGTCTTGTCGTCTTCAAAATAGCTGTTGATCATGCTGAGAGAAAGGTTGATAATCAGGGTCCAGAAGCCTACTACTGTACCGATTGTTCCAACAATGACAGCTGAGAAGAAAAATGCTTCTCCTGGTCTTTGGCCCAGGGTCTCGACTGGCTTTTCAATAACGTCTGCAACATAATACTTCAAGTCACCTAAGAATTTGCCAATATTGTCAAGAGCATACTCATACATGTCGGACACAATTGCGGATTGTAGATATGGATCATCTGGGGATGAGGTCTTTTCGACGTTTGGATCACTTAGAATCACCAATTCATTTTCGGAATTCAATTTTGGAATAAAAGTTGCATTTGCTATTTCTTCTGCTTCGCTGATTTGATGTCCAAGGTAAATGTTATCGAATAGAATATGGTCATCCATTGTCCAGATCTCGAAACCTAAACCACCAATAGGCTCGAAGTCAGATGGGCTGCTAATTTCGTAGTAATCAGGGTTTGGGATCTTTCTTGGTGTCCATTCGCCCTTGTATTCAGGGTTTGCAATTTTCCTTGGACTCCACTTACCTTTATATTCTGGGTTCTTGATCTTTGGTCTGATCCATTTGCCACAGCCATGGTTTTCACATTCTGGGTTATCAATTAACGCTGGTTCCCAGAACCCGTCTTCCTCGTCGTCCCAGCCCTCTGGCTTGACATCGTTTGGATCCGAGATTTCCTCTGGCTCATCTTCATCCCAGTCGTCTGGCTTTGTGGCTGCTGGATCTGGGATCAAGTAAGGTGCATTTTCGTCCCAGTCTTCTGGCTTGGTGTCATTAGGGTCGACAATGAATTCTTCTTCGACCCAGTTGTCTGGTTTGACGTCATTTTCATCAATGATTTCCTTTGTTGGAACCAAGTTGAAGTCGTCTGGGTTGAGCAAAGAGCCTGATCTTGCGATGACACCGTTGATTCTAATTTCGAAATCTTGGTTTGGCTTGACAATCAAAGTATAGAGAGAGGTTGTCTGCACCATTCTAGCCATTGGGGGAGCATTGACATGGTGTTCTTCGTACTCGTTTGTCTTCGGGTTGAGGGTTTTGATGATGAAGTGGACCTTGTTGTCTGCGCCACACTTGTCAGGCCCAAACATGATAACATACGGGGTTTTATCGCTGAATTCGAGGCTGTTTTCAGACTCGTATTGGAGACCCTTTTCGCTCAAAAGCTTGATGTAGGCACCACCACAGTTCAAGCCCTTCTGGAATTTGACTTCGTACTGCAGTACGAGGGTATTGTTTGTGTTGTCGAAGACATGAGGGAGTCTGGCGCTGATGGCATGCAAGGCTGCCTCGGTCTTGACGACCAAGCCTTTATCGTTCTTGACACCGTTCAAGACGACGGACTCCTCGACGGCCCACTCTCCAACGTAGGAGAGCTGGTCGTCCTTCATGGCGGCGGAGGGGATCCATCTCGACCTCCAGCCGAGGTCGAACTGCTCGAAGAAGGCGTCTTCCGAGACCTTCCCGTCGTAAGGCTTGTATGTTGGCACCGCTGCGTCGGCGCTCGAGGCCAGCAAGGAGCTGGTCACCAAGGTTGCAACGATGCTGGATATGGTGGAATACGAGAATCTCATTGTGTTGTTCTCCTCTGGTTGTCCGGTTGGCTTCGTAGAGGGAGCAGAGAAAGGATCAACAACGACGTCCTCCATGATGACCTCCCCCCCCCCCCATTTAAAGGGTGTGCAGACGTGGCACAAATTTCACGAGCCCGGCTCGGGGTCCTTCCGGGCGTCTTTCTCGAAAAATCCCTCTTTCTCTCCATGGTTGAGACGGTCGGTTCCTTTGTTCCTGGATCTACCGCCGGAGACGGGCTCCGGGTGGCCCCTACGGGTGGACTTTAAGTAGGGTATGTGTATATGGCTGCTGGCTTGCATGAGCTACTTGGGAAGCAGGGTTCGGGAATAATAGTATTTAAAGACGAAACGACGGATACAGATATGGATATATAGAGGGGAAGAGGGATGAGGGAGACGATAATTAGTTGTAGAGAGAGCTGTGCACGTCGGAAATGGCCTTACCGAAGAGCTCTGCGCCCTTCACCATTTCTTCCTCACTGGCAAATGCGTAGGTGGCCCGGAAGCCCGAACACACAGTGTGCTTGTTCTGCATGAACCAGTGGCCCTTGGTCAAGATGACCTTGTATTTTTCGCTGGCGACCTTGAAGATCTCGTCCTCCACGTGGGTGGCCCACTCGTAGTCCTTCAGCATCGAGTCGGAAGGCTGGACAAACTGGTCGAGCTTGGCGTTGACCCAGATGAACATGCCGTGGTTTGGCCTGTTGTAGGTGACCAAAGCCTTTGGAAGGTACTTGTCGAAGGCGCCCAACATGACGTCTCTTCTCTGGCGGTACATGGACTGTAGATGTTTCAACCAGGCGTCGAAGCCCCCTTCGCCCCACTTAGAGAAGATCATCTCGAGCACCAACTGGGAGTTTGCGGAGGCGGAGTGGATCGACAATTCGTTGTGCATCGAGAGCTTGTCTATGAAAAGGTCGTTGGCGGTGACGATGGAGACTCTCAAGCCGGGCATCAACATCTTGGAGAAGGAGTCAATTCGGATGACCCTGCCCTCGGTGTCGAACTTCAAGAGGGAGGGGATGTTTTCGGCGTTGTCCAACTGCAAGTGGTAGTACGGGTCGTCCTCGATGACTAGGATGTTGTGCTTGTTGCACACGTCCATTAGTTGTCTCCTACGCTCCGTGGAAAGCGTTATACCCGTTGGGTTGTGGCCCGTGGGCATGGTGTAGAAGATTTTCGGTTTCTTGAGGCCATTTGTGGGGGATCCTGTCTTCGACCAGTTGGACAACAACTCGTCCATCTTCTCTGGCACCACGCCGAACTCGTCCATTTCCACAGAGAAGAGCTTCACGCGGAAGGGTATGCATGTTTCCAAGAAACAGGAGTACGTTAACTTTTCGCAGAGCACGGTGTCCTCGTTCGGGTTGAGCAACATCCGGAAGATGGCGTCCAAGGACTGCGTGGCGCCGGACTGCACAAGGTACTTCCAGCCGGCGTAGCCCGGCAAAAAGTACTTCTCCACGTAGCCCTTCACCCACTGGTCGAAGTGGGCAAGCCCCTTGGAGGACATGTACTGGCAGGAGTCGACGAGCTGGTCGGGATGCGAGTCGATGGTGTAGCCGATGCGCTCTGTCTTGCGGAAGTCCGAGGCGGGGGACTCGACGTCGAGCTCGATGCCTTTCAGCGGGAAGCACGCCGGGTTTGGGAGTCCGACGGCCAACGAGATGACGTCTCCCTTCGGAAACGCCATCACGGAACGCTTTCTCAACAGCGCCTCCTCGCTCAAGAACTCGGACCAGTCTCTCGTCATGGTTGTTTGTCGGTATCTATTTGTATGTTTCTACTGTGCTCAGCAAAGCAGAAAAAAAACGTATGCACAAAGCTGAGATAAGAATGAGCCACTACCCAGCTAGTACCTTCCACCACGAACACGAACGGGCACCTATCGGCGACTACTGGCTATTTATAAGATGCCTCGGCAGCTGCTGTTCTCTCTCGGGGCCCACCTGTCGGACGCAACGCAGACAATGGGGCTTCTCCCCCGACAAGAAAAGGGAAAAGAAAAAAGGAAAGCCCTCCGGCACGAGGCATCTAACGGCAGTTGCTGGCTGCTGATAACTGTTAGCGGTCTGCCCCGCAGGGCGGGCCTCGCCGTGCTGTGGTGCGACGATAACCGAGCAGACGGGTAAGCGGGGCAAGCAAGGAAAAGGGAGAAAATTCGCCGATCGACGCAAAACTCATTCTCGGCGGTTTTCGGCGTCTGCCGGCGGTCGGGGATGGAAGCGGTGAACGGTTTAGCGGCCGGGTGCCCGTTTTGGACGCCGAAACGCCGGCAGATAAAGGCCGGAAGCCCGTGGCGGGAGGAGAGAAGCACCCGTGCACCGGCGAAGAGGCGAGAAGGCCAGGAATTGGCACGAGCATACAGCGGAAGAGGGTGAGAGGGGGTGAGGGAGTGAGAGCGAGAGGGAGGGCCACAGCCAACTGCCTTCTCCTCCCCCTGCTTATCGGAGGAGACCTTCATGCTGGCTGGTTGGCGACTGGCCAGGGCGGCATTGGCGTTCGCAGGAGACACAGAGGATAACAGCGCTCTGCTTCTTGCTGGCACACACACACAGACAGGTACACAAACGACGCAAACGCAGACAACAGTGCAGACAAAGAACAAGCAGACCCGCCTTCCCGCCTTTCCGCCTTCCCCCGCCCACACAATGTCCAGCGATCAGGTCTTTTCCTTCCAGTCGAAGACGCCCTCATTCAAGAACTCGTTTGATCCGTCGTCCGACCCGCTTGATCCACACTCGAAAGCCGTTTCGCAGCCTCCGCAGTCGCAATCGCAATCGCAATCACAATCACAGACACAGCCACCGTCCCAGCAGGCGCCGCCCGCAGCGCTCAACCCCTTCTTCGGGGTCGCCGCCGCCAATGACGGGGGACTCAAAAACTTCAACTTCAACGCTCGCAGAAGAGTCTCTGTCTCCGCAGAGGCACTCAACCCAAACACCTTCAGCAAGGACAACTGGAAGCCCCCGGTGCACCAGCTCTCACACGACCAGTTGACCCGGTTGAACGCCAGCGTCATCAAAAACTTCCTCTTCAGCCAGTTGGATGAAGACTCTCTCCGCACAATCATCTTCGCCCTCGAGGAAAAACGGTACCCAAAGGGCTCCGAGATCATCAAGCAGGGAGACGAGGGGGACTTTTTCTATGTGCTCGAAAAGGGCACAGTCGACTTCTTGGTCGACGGCAAGGTCGTCAACACCTCCAGCGACGGCTCCTCCTTCGGCGAGTTGGCCTTGATGTACAACTCCCCTCGTGCCGCATCGGTGATAGCCACCTCGGAGTGCATCCTCTGGGCCTTGGACAGAATGACCTTCCGTAGGATCCTCTTGGAAGGCACCGCTAAGAAACGGAGCTTGTACGAAAACTTCCTCAAGGAGGTCCCTGTCCTACAATCTCTCTCCTCCTACGAGCGCTCCAAGTTGGCAGACGCCCTCAACACAGAGAGCTTCAAGACGGGAGAAAACGTCGTCACAGAGGGCGAGGCCGGCGAGAACTTCTACTTCATCGAAGACGGTGACGCAGAGGTGATCAAAGAAGGCCACGGCCTCGTCACAACGTTGAAGAAGGGAGACTACTTTGGCGAGTTGGCGTTGCTCTACGACTCCCCAAGACAGGCAACCGTGAGGGCCCTCACGCCTTTGAAGGTCGTCTGCTTGAACAAAAGCGGCTTCCAGCGCTTGTTGGGCCCAGCGGTGGACGTATTGAAGCTACATGATCCAACCAAAAACTAAACCCCCCTCCTACATCTCCTCCTCCTCCTTCCTATGCTCCTCTTTTCTTAATTTTCTTGTTCATTTGACTTTCTCTCCACTTCTGTTTCTCCAACAACGTTGTGTACTTTGTTATCTTGTTTTTTCCATCTTAATACTTTTTCTTCGTACCTGATCTCACCACCATTCAAAAGACAATAGCTGATGACTTCCTCATAACAATTGGCCACTTCTATTCCATTTCACAGATACTAAATCAATACACGAATCATCAGGTCTCCTTCCTTACTCTCTAAACTATCAAGGCTTTTGGTTTTTGCATTTCTACATCTCGACAAGTACAAGGTATAAACTACTCACTTTCTATTCTAATTCCATTAATCCAATTCGTCATCAAAGAAACATGCGCCTCGTATAACTCGTAACTCGTAATTACTACGTAAATATATATATATAGATATATATATATATAAACAGGCGTCTTGACCAAGCAGACGGCTTAGATCAAGGAAGTGTAAAAATCTTTCTGCAAAATCATCCATGTGATGGACAAGGTCGAGACAATCAGTGGGCCAAACAAACCTTTGTCAAACTTGCATGTCTTGAAGATCAACCACTCACTGCCGAAATGCCACAAGGCAATTACGTACGAAACAATGCAGAGGTTGTACACATGGACGTTGGTGATGTTGTAGGCTGCGTATGCACGGATGATACTCGAAACCAAGGTCCAGGTACCAAAAGTACGTGCACTCAATGGTGTAACCTCTTCTGGCTTACCTGCATAGACCTTCTTAGTCAAGGACAAGTTGGTGTAGGTTTGCAGAGAGTTGAAAATCGCAACAACGGAAATGAAGAAAATCCATTTTGGTAGATAACCTGGGGTAGTTGGGAGGTATTTGGTAAGTAAACTTTCGAGCATCGTGTGTGGTACGTCAGAATATCTGCAGCTGATGGATTGAGAGTTGAAAAGTTTAGCACCGGTAATGGCAAGTTCAACAACAGCACAAGGATGGAAGACTGTACCCCTGCCCACTCCCTCTCACAATCTGAAGCCAAGGATTGGAAAAGTCGCTCGAACATGCCACACGCTCGTCACGGAAATACTGCGCTACAATAGAGCAGCTGTTCACTCCCTTGCCTGAACCCGGCGGGCCTGCTTCTACGCAGGGAGACTCTTATCTACAGGCAGACCACACAACTTATATTCCTGCCACAAACACATCATGGTACGTCTCCCACTGCACTTGCGTTGCATCAATTGCGCTGCCAGCAGCTCGGCCAGTCTAGCATCAATACTAACATCAACAACTCCTTGAACCAGTCCGACGAAGCATACGACGCATCCCTAGACGTGCTACGCCGTCTCGACCCGAAGGCAATCACCTCAAACCTCTCTAACATCTGCAGATTACAGCCTGAACTTGCTGGTGACCTTCTTGCCTCTGTTGACGCCCCATTGAAATCGCTAAAATGTCCAAAATCGGGTAAAACATTTTTGTGTTGCGACTACAACCGTGACGGAGACTCGTACCGTTCTCCCTTCAGCAATCAATACGTTGAAGAAGATGGATCTGTTGGTGACGACGGAGACGCACCTAAGCCAAGTGAGCACTTGAGAGAACTAGAGCTCTTTGCAAACGATTCTTTCGACATTTACAGAGACCTTTATTATGAGGGTGGAGTTTCAAGTGTGTATTTATGGGACAATGAAGAAGGCGACGCATCAATTGACGGGAAAATAGGATTTGACGGTGTGGTGCTACTAAAAAAGACCGTTGACGAATCTTCAAGTTGGGACTCGATCCACGTTTTTGAAATCGAAAGCGTCAGCGCCGGCACCTCCACCTACAGACTAACCTCCACCATCTTGTTGGACCTCTCCGAAGCAAACAAAGATAGCACTTACTTGAGCGGAAATCTAACCAGACAAACCGAGCGTGAAATCGCATACAAAGACTCTGCGTCACACGTGGCCAACATCGGCTCATTGATCGAGGACGTCGAGACCCAGATGAGGAATATGCTCCAGGAAGTCTACTTTGGAAAGACGATGGACGTTTTGACCGACATCAGGTCGCTGGATGCTCTCGAAGATAGACAAGCAGACAGGAAAAGACAAGAAAACTTGATCCAAAGATTCGAAAGTCTATGATCTGCTCATCGCCGGATTTTATATATATTTATTAATTATGTTAGGCCACCGAAAAATAATTGTTTTTTGTCTGAACTACCTTACTCCAACGCTGTAATCGTGTAGCCACACTCCATGCCAGGACAGCAAACTAACTTGGCAACCAGCTTGGGAACCCCTTTAATGTCTTCTGATCGATAAGTGATTGGGACTTCTCTCACACTTAAAAACAACGGCTTACGTAATTAAAAAGTTTCAGCCGAGCGAAAATTCCGAGATTGCGAATCCATGGACAAAGTGGAAGAAGAGGAATGATGATGGTCAGAGAAGGTTGAAACTGCTTTGGAAGGCAGGAACAGCGGAAGACGCCGCTTTGACAGTCGAGAGGATCCGATAGGGCGGCAGAGACTTTATATCCAGGTACAGGCATGGCTACCACGATATCCAGGGTGTACGCCGATGTGAACGAAAACAAACCCCAGGAGTACTGGGACTATGAAAATATTTCCATCATGTGGGGTGCCCAGAGCAACTACGAGATAGGAGATAAAGTCGGTAGAGGTAAGTACAGTGAGGTGTTTGACGGATTCTCGCTACCTTCTGGAGAAAGAATTATCATAAAGGCTTTGAAGCCGATCAAAAGAAAGAAAATCAAGAGAGAAATCAAGATATTGCAAAATCTTTCAGGAGGCCCACATATAATCCAGCTATACGATATAGTGAGGGAACCATCAAGCAAGATGTCTGCACTAATATTTGAGCACGTGAACAACTTGGAGTTCCGTTCTCTTTACCCGACATTCTCCGACTATGATATCAGATACTATATGTTCCAAGTTTTAGAGGCATTAGATTTCGCTCATTCCATGGGTATCATGCATAGGGACGTCAAGCCACACAACATAATGATTGATCATTCTTGTAAGAAGTTGAGGTTGATTGATTGGGGGCTCGCTGAATTTTACCATCCAGGAACCGAATACAATGTGCGTGTCGCCTCGAGATACTTCAAAGGCCCCGAGCTCTTGGTTGACTTTAGATACTATGACTACTCGTTGGATCTATGGTCTTTTGGTGCAACTATAGCGTCAATAGTATTCCGAAGAGAACCTTTTTTCCATGGTAAGTCCAATACAGACCAGTTGGTCCAAATTGCGCGTGTGTTGGGCACTGACGACTTGTACAAATACTTGAAAAAATACAATTTGAAGCTAGGGCCCGAGTACGAGGATTTGGGCCATTACACAAGAAGACCCTGGACTAGGTTTGTCACTGCAAATAATAACAGTTTGGTAAGTGAGGACTTTTTGGATTTAATCGACAAAGTTCTACGCTACGATCATCAGGAAAGGCTCACTGCAAAGGAGGCCATGATGCATCCATATTTCGACCCAGTTAGGAATGATGCGAAAGCGAAATAAACTTGGTATGGCTGGTGCTGCGTGTATACAAATAAAGTTGTAAGAATATAGTAGGTAGTTTCAGTAAGTGGTTTTGATACAGTTAGTCATGTAAATCAAATAATAGATAGATTATGGGCCGAGCTCTGATATTTCATGATATCTTTCACTGTGACGACTTGCGATTTTGGGTCACCATCTTAGACCTATTTCGTCTGAATAATCTTATGAGCTCTGCGTTTCCGTTCAAAATCAAGAAGGCAAGCAACTTCCTCAACTGGTTCTGGATGTAAAATCCATCACTGATCGTTCTCTCTTCCGCTTTAAACTCTATTAGAAGAAACAACAACTCTAGCAAGTAATAAAGTAGAATTTGTAAATGTGTCTTATTGGATGTGGCAGTGAGCTGGTTCTTTACTTTATGGGTTTCGACCCATAAAAAATAACTCTCTTTTCCGTATGATTTGATTTTGGCGTTCACAAAGATTAAATCGAAAATGAATTGGAAGAGCAAACTGAGCTGGGTCTTGTCTGCTTTCGTGAAATGTTTGAAGTTTAGAACATAGCAGTTGATCCCAAGCTTGAAGAGCTCATATAGCTTGCTGTTGTTCAAAGTGGGACACCCAAACAACTTGAGAAAGAGTCTCAAAAGAAAGCTTGAAAGCTGATTTTTCACAGTCATTTCGGTTCTCTCTGATTGGCAAAGCTTGCTGAATAGGTTCAAGATAGACAGTAACTTTTTTCTGAGTGGCAGGTAAGAAACTGTGCGCATTTTATTCAAGAGAAACAAAGCCCTTCGAATTCCACTGAGCTCTTGATCGGTATCTAGTGATATTGATTTGACGACCTCTGTTTTTTCTGGCTCTGTATCACACCTCCACGAAGGACTCGATTGAGAAACGGTAGGCGAAGGCAGCGCCGGGTTAATATCAGCAGTACTACTAGCACTTGTTACTTCGGTCACTTCCATGCTTTGTTGTGTACAAGATACATCTGGCAATTGAGAACTGCTAGCTTCCACGCATGCGTTTTGAGAATACCCAATTGATTCCGTATTTGTCTCGTTTGCAGTGAAGGATGTACTCTCGGACAAGAGTTCCCGTGCACACACCTGACTCATATCTACCATCTGACTAGTGTCGCTCTCTTTGATCTGCTCTAGTTGACTCATTTCTGCCACCTGGCTCATAGCTACGGTGCCAGGAGTCTGCAACTGGCTCATATCTGCCATTTGGCTCATTTCGTAGTTAACCTCATTTTCCGCCTCCCCAGTTGGGCCTTCAGCTTTGAGAACTATCCTTAAATAGTCAGCACATGAAACCGTCACAGCATATATCTTCTCATACCGTCTTTTTCTGATGACCAAAGCGAAAGCCTATGTTAGCTCTTAGATTATTTAGATACGATGTTAGTAGCTTTTCTATTATGTTTTGCCATTCTGTTTACAAGGTAATGCTGTACAATATCTATGTCTTCTTTACTCATTATCTGATGAACCAATGAACCAAAACCAATGAAGGATCCTCCGATAAAGCAAAACAAACGCCCAACTGAACCAGCTCAATGAGCCTCATGTATTCTTCTTTCGTCTCATTCTCCTTTAAGCTTTGAAAATTCATGTTACGGTCGATCGGCGCCGGCGCATGGAAAAACAACCCGGCGGCAGATAGAAAGGCGGTAAGGCACTCGTTGGGCGTTGCAGGCAGAGCCTCGGAGGGCCAGACGAGGAAAATCCATCCTCGGCTGCAACGGTCGAGGAAGGTGGGATACAAATGGAAAGACCTCGG
Source organism: Pichia sp. NRRL Y-27259 (assembly GCA_030563085.1). Taxonomy (NCBI): domain Eukaryota; kingdom Fungi; phylum Ascomycota; class Pichiomycetes; order Pichiales; family Pichiaceae; genus Pichia; species Pichia sp. NRRL Y-27259. The sequence goes on from JAKUBB010000014.1 coordinate 133,897, forward strand.
TCTGGCCATGATCTGCAGGTACGGCTGGAGAGGAAGAGAGAAAACAAATAGAAAGGAAACATCGGGCATAGGAGGAATTGCACAGATGTAGATGGACTTCGTTGCATCGTCTTTATAGAAAAGACAAAGTTTAAGTTCTCGAATGCTATACCCTTCTATCTTACGTATTGCAAGTTATAAATTTCTTAGTTAACCAGTTGCTAGTTGCAATCGCTTCCCATCGATAAGAATTCGGGGATTACTTACTTATTCCATCTCAATGTCGTCCTCTTGGGCTTCTTCTTTCGACGACGCTCTGCGTAGACCGTTTCTGCTTATGATGGGCATGGCAATAGGATCAACCACGTAGTAGGAGTTTTGGCGTGTGGCCAAACCGGCATAGGCATGGTACCATGCCAGGAGAGCAGCCATGACTCCTACAACACCGGCGCCAACTTCACATGAGTGTAGATCGTAGAACCTATAGATAGTGAGCAACAGGAGCCTGAGGAACACGAGAACAAACAAAAGGAAAAACAGAACGGTGGACTTGATTGTGCACAGAACAAGTATGAGAGTGAACATTAGCCAACCCAAATAGAAGAATCCCATTGCGTTATTCAACTCATGCTCTGTGGCATATGTAGCTGTAGCGTTGAACCAGGGGATGTTCAAGGAGGCGGAAGACATCCAATATCCACCGAATGAACAGAAAGCAAGACCACCAAATGCGTTCTCTAGTGAGAATTCCCAAAGACCGGCTACCATCTGAATGAACCCGCCATAAAACAGAGCGGCGCCCGTGTTGACAGTCTCATTGTGAGTACCTCTGGTTCCGATGTTGATCAAGGAGGCAACAAAAGTGCAGTATGCAAAGGCACTCAACCCTAGTGGGGCCGGATTACCGAACTTGTGTACCGAAGGGACTGCCCAACCTGGGTTCATGGCACCACCAAAGGCCTTAATAAGGTCATCTTTGACAAACTTCTTGTTGTCCAGATACACATAGTTACCATCTGACGACTCTTCAATTTTGGATGGCTTTATTTCTGCCTTATGCATTCCCCGCTCTATATCTTCTACTATCTTTATTGGGAAATGTTCGTGGTGTTCAAAATTACTTTTTGCCATGTCTATGCTGCCTGTCATTGTCTTCTACTCGGACTGAAGTTGTGTCTGTGATCTTAGCATCGACAAACGGAAGAGGATCATTTGAGAAGGTGGCGGAGCAGATAATAAAAGAAGATGAAGAAATCGGGTCGTCTAAAATACTAGGCCGAATCTATTAGAGAAGCTTGGTTCTCTGCAAACTTAACATTACAAGAGGAGACATCGCACAAAGAACAGCTGCCATATATTCTCCGAAACTCCGCAGTGAGCTGGCCTGATACTTCCCCCCCCTCTTTGCAAAGGAATGCATCCCCATATATGGCGCCCTTGATTGACGTCTGATGACTGCGCCGGGCGATTGAAAGACAAATTATTAAAACACGCCCACGCTAAATTCCCCAAAAGGGAAAATAGTCTGGGCATTGTAAGAGAAACTTTCTGGGGCGGTAATGATCAAGTCTCCGTTCACCCATGGACCATGCTTCCGTACTGCTAGTTAAGTATCTGAATACTGCTTCTAACATTGTGAAAAAGTGCTCAGAGTTTGGGAGTGTGGAGCAAAAGAGGGGCAGCGTATCGTTTGCTACCACTAAGCGAGGTTGAAAAAGAGGTTTGTTCTCCACTGAAAAGTAAACCATAGCATGTATCCGGTAGCACATAGGCTGTATCTCTAACATTTAGTGCTCAACATTCTCAACTCTTCCACACTCTTCCCCGCATCGTTATCACTGTGTGTCGGCTTCTTACTTTGTTATTTTTTTCCTCTATACAGTACATCAAGGTATACCATAAACAGAGGGAAGAGAAAATGCATTAGCCTGATTTTCTATGTCTAATATCACAAAGGATTACTGGGAACCTGTTTCGAGTATCCATATGGCGGACTTCATCAAGGAATAATATGAAGAGCTTTCATATAGTGATGTGGCCATCTAGAACCAGAAAAAATCCTTCCTGGTCGGAGCAAAGAGAAAAACAGGATGCGTCTGAAGGTAGAGTGTCTTTGTCACAGGGAGAAATAATAGTCCTACGCTGAACTTTTCTATAGGGGATGCCATCATGCTTTGCTGAAGATGAATTTCCTGGAGTGTCAGGCAGTGGCTCGTTCCCATCAACCTCTATTTTCCGTTTGGGACCTCTGGGACTAGGAAGCAAGAGTTCCGGGCCGTTTTCTATTGGCGTGAACAAAGTGTTTTCACTCTGGGACTTTATTCGGCCATTTTTCCATTCATGTTTCAAGGATGGGGATTTGGCGGAATGGGAACGAGTGGGTTTCTTGTGTGAGTTGTTAATGACTGCTTCTTTGAAAGTATATGCGGCCGTTATTGTATCTCGCTGCGACGAGTTAGGGATCCGAGAGAGGAATTCGGTTGCTGGGTCTGTCTTTCTATGTTGCTCTGTTTTGGAGAGAAGGGTTTGGTTGAGCGATTGGAACTTGTCTCCGAGGACGTGCATTTTTTTCCTGAGTCCAGAGAATCCATAAGAGAAAGTACCTGGGATATCGGGGACGCTAACCATTACCCGTGGATATTTGATCATTTGGGACAAGGAGGAGAATGTGGGTATTCTACAATTTATCGGCTTGGAGTGCTACATGGTTGGGGAGGCTTCTTGCCGGAAACCAGTGTATGTGATACTAAGAAGATACATCTAAGTATTTGAGCGTGCGGGATCCGGAGTAATTCAAATCGGGGTTAGAGATAGGATCGGAGCGAATGTGTGAGAGCCCACAGTTTTTGGTCTCATGTCACAAACCGGGAGGAGCTGATGCATTGTAGTGTCTACAGAGGACAACCCGTATTTATGATTTGAGCCCAATTTCTCTGCCTCGGCTTTAAATCGGAGTTGTTTCCTTATAAGATGCATATGAAGATTCGTTCACACGGTGCAGCTTCAGTAGTAGTAACAAGCCAAGGTTTTGAGGGTTGGTTCTCATATGGTTCGGACTGGCAACCTTCGGAAGATATGGACGACAACAGACTTCCCGAAGCGGGAAGAAATACGCAGAAAGAGGCGTTTTGCAAAGACGTTTGTCACGCAGGCGAGTAATGGCGGGCCTTGCGCTGTCTTCATCCGGAGACTTAAGGCTTGTTTGGCCGACGGGCTTGCCGACATGTGGGCTTGGCGGTGTGCTAGCCAGCCTGTCAACCGTATTCCCACGAAAGGGGAGGTAAAGACCGAAACTGGTTGGCGTCGGCCGGTTTTAGCGCCGGGTGAGAACGTTCGTCTGCGCCTCCGCCGGCCGACCCCCCTTCCCTCCCTTGTACAACGGGGACTACTCGTGATATGTTATTACAGTTCTACGGCTTTATAGGAAGAAAAAATCGGATGGATATTAGTGGGTCATTTGGCGGAGCTCTGCCAAGGGTTCGATGTCTTCGAGCATGCCTGGGGCCAGGGCGTCCCAAAGGACGCCGCAGTTTGGTTTGCTGGCGTTTTCGACGGCGAGGAGACGGGTGTTGGTGACGATGTAGTCGCAGACGGTGTCGAAGACCTCTGGCTTGAGGTCGACGCCGTCAAGGAGCTGGACGTCGTGGACGACGGCGACGCAGCGGGTGGAGCGGGTGTCGATGCAGCGGATGGCGGAGAGCATGGCCCACTCGAGGTCGAAGAAGCCGTGGCCCTTGCCAAAGCGGACGCCTCTGTCGTTGATGGCGCCTGTGCCAGTGACCATGAGGGGCACGAAGACGTGCATGCGTTGGAGGTCTGCGAGGGAGACGTGTGTGCCGGCCTTCTCCATGCCGTCCAGGGTGGCGGCGTACCTGTAGAGGGAGGGGTCGATCTTGGCCGGGTCGAGGATGTAGAAGCCACGCTTGATGCCGTAGGTGGTGGTGAGGAAGGGGATGTTTCTGGAGAGAAGTTCGTAGCGGAGGGCCTCGAGGCAGTTGTCGGGGGTGACGAAGAGGAGGCGGTTGTCCGAGGCAGAAGGGTTGTTGACGGCCTCCCGGAAGAAGTCGCTGGCCAGGAGCAGCGCCGTGCAGGTGTCCGAGCCGTGGAAGTCTGCAATGAACTCGGCGAAGTCCCAGTGGAACCGGGAGTCTGGGTATGCCACGGGTCTCAGCTTTTCCCAGACGAGGGTCCGGACGTCGCCCTTGAGCTGCTGGAGCTGCTCGGTGGTGAGGCTGCTCATGTTGTTAGGCGATGGATGGAGGGAGGGGGGGGACGGGCCGCCAGAGTCGTCGAAGAAGCAGAGACACTGGGCGGTGGGGACCGGGTCGCTTTATACTCTTTTCTGCCATGGAGTAAACGAACCTGGCCGTCCAGTGGACAATAGAGAGTGGGGTTTTCTCCTGTTCCTTTCTTTTCTTTCCTTCCTTCAGAAACGTTGGCCCATTCCCGTCGGAACGGCTGGCTCTCCTGCGGAACGGCCTCGGACAAAACCCGCACGCATCGAGAAACGCCAACGGGGGTGGTTTTCTCCCTCCACCGGCCTGCTGACGTCAGCAGTTCCAGGATGAACAGAGTGCTGACATCAGCACGTCTCCTCCTTCGTCGCGTCGTCCCCTCCGTCGCACCTCGCTTGCTTCCACGGCACCTCGCTGCGGGGCCCTGCTGGCTTCCGCATTGGGCGCGAACGCGCAGGCCGCGGCACGGCATCGGCGGCGCGCCGCATGACGGATGCTGCACACGCTGCCGCGGCGAGTCCCGCTGCCCGCGCTGCGTCTCCGCGGAGACGCCCGTTCTCCCCGCGGCGAGCCTTCTGCCTTGCCCCCCGCCCCGCTACGCTTCTCGTCCTGTTTGGGCCTCGCCGACCGCCCAGCCGCGGAGACGCCCCTGTCTGCGTCCGGCCCGCCTGCTGGCGATGTCCGAGACTCTTCCCCTGCTTCCCCTGCTCTCCCACCTCTATCTTCCCCGCCGCCGGCCCCGCCCTTATCACGTCAAGGGGCAGAGCCCGCTGCACCGCCGAGACGCGCGGAAGGCACTTGCCGGCCTGCACGCCGGACTATTTTCCGCCGGCCGCTGAAAAATTTTCGCTCCGGCGCCCGGTGTCTCCCGTTGGCCATTGTCTGCCCGCTATCTGGCCCGGCGCTGGCATTGGCCGCGAGCCTCACAGAGCGTCGCTGAGCTTGCTTTTTTTTTCCCTTTGGGTGCTCATCTGCCGTCGTTGCGATGCAGCTATTTATACATGGCCTCTTCTCCCTCCGCTGAAGAGGTCGTTATCGCCTCCTGTTGGCTCGCTTCTGCTCTAGCCCTTAATTCTCTTCTTTTCTTCCTTGTTTTTCCAAGACACTCCTCACCAGAGCACTTCAGCCGCCAGCACCAGTTAGCAAGCCAGCAAGCGAGCCAATCAGTCTGCCAGCCAGCACGCACTAGCCACCACTACTATTACTACTACTACTAGAGAGCCACCCACCTGTTTATCGCACACCAGCTCTTAACTGAATCCCACAATGTCTGACTCTGAAGAAAAGAAGTCCGACCTCTCGGCACCAGTTGACCAGGTCGAGCCGGTCCTCTCGAAGCCGCTCACCCTTGCAGACATCACCTCCAACCCGGTTGAGGCCAGCGTGCCGTTCTCCGTGGACAATCCATATCACCCATACCACTGGGACTGGAAGAAGAAGTATGGGATCGTCATTGCGTACTGCTCCTTGCAGGTGTACGTGACGCTCACGTCGACCACCTACGTCGCCGTCGAATTCATTGTCGAGGAGAACTTTGGCGTCGACGCCCAGGTGGCCACTCTTGGCCAGTCCTTGTTCATTCTCGGTACCGCTGTCGGTCCCGCCTTCCTTGGTCCTTTGTCGGACTTGGGCGGTAGAAAGTGGATTTATGTCGTCTCCATCATCTTCTACATTATCTTCAATTTCGGTTGCGCTTGGCCCCTCAACATGCCTATGGTGGCCATCTTCATGTTCATTATTGGTGTGTGCGGCTCCACCGCCTTGTCCAACGTCGCCGGTACCATTGGTGACATGTTCTGCGCCTCCGACGAAGCTTCCCAGCCAATGGCCCTGTTTGTCTTCTCCGCCAACGCAGGTCCTTCCGTCGGTGGTATCGTCGGTGAGGCCATTGCTGAAAACTCCAAGTTGGGCTACAAGTGGATCTTCATCATCAACATCATTATCGGTGCAGCATACGTCGTCGGCATGTGTTTCCTCCCAGAAACATTGCCTAGAATCGTCATCGAGGAGAGAACCGCCATGGAGGGTAGGGACTGTCCAGGCATCATCTGGAGAGAGTTTGGCTACTTGAAGGAGATGCTCACCTTCAAGACCCCATCCTACAAGGCCATTTACGAAGAAAGATTGTCCCAAGAAGGCGACGCCGCCGTTGTTGTTGAAAAGGTCAACACTTTCAACGAAATCAGGTTTGTCGCCTTGCAGGCCTTGAAAATGATGGTCACCGAGCCAATCATTATTTTCATGGGTCTCTACAACGGTTTCGCGTACGCCATCTTGTTCCTTTACATGGACGGTATCTTTGATGTCTTTGTCTTCAACAACAACTTGTCCTACATTGCTGCTGAATGCACCTACTTGAATTTCGTTGTCGGTGTCGCCTTTGTCCTCCTCCTCCAGCCAGTCCAGACCTGGTTGTTCAAGAGAGACAGACTCAGAAACGGCGGTATCCCAAGACCAGAAGCAAGATTCTTGCTCTCCTTGGTCACCGTCTGGGGATTCCCTCTTGGTCTTTTCTGGTTCGCCTTCACCTCCGACGGTTCCGTCAACTACTGGTCCCCAATCGTTGCAGGTTTCGTCTTGGCCATTGCTGACCCTCTCCTATGGTTGGCCATGTTGAACTACATCATTGACTCCTACTCTGCCGCAGGATTGAGCAACTCCGCCATCGCCGCCTTCTGTATCCCATCCTTCGCCATTGCAGGTGCCCTCTCCCACGCCGGTGTCGCCATGTTCGAGAACATGTCCACCACCTGGGCCATGGCCACCTTGGGATTCATCTCCATCGGTATCGTCGCGTTGGTCTACATCTTCTTCTTCTTCGGCCCTAGATTGAGAGCAGCCTCCAAGTTGGCCAAGTTCTCCGTCGTCACCATGGACTGATGAACGAACCCCCTTTAGGAACAGTTTTTTTTACGCTTGATTATATCGTCTGTTTTGATTTTAGAGAAATCATCAACCACGCACCATTCTTTAGTCTAATTTAATTTATAGTCTCCCTTTTCTTCTTATTCTCTTCTTCTTCTTCTTCTTCTTCTTATTCTCTTCTACCTAATCTTTCGTTCACTTAGAAAAAGTAATAATATTTTAAAACTAAAAATTCAGACACTTTCACATGCCAGACAGTCCCTGTTTACCTGTCACTCCCTGCTGTCTCTAATCTAATCTCCTATCGCAGCTGCAACCCCCCTTCTGCTAATCTCTTAAACCTACACCTTCGGTCTTCCCCGATAAGTCGATAAGTCGATAAGTCGACACGATATGCCCTGCTTCCCACTCGATAACCGCGGGCCTCTCGCCGTCTCGCCTGGCCGGCTCCCTCCTCCGCCCTCGCTCTGTCACCGGCCTCGCTTGTCTCCAATCGCAGGAGCTGGCTGAGAACAACCGGACAACACAACCTGGCACGGCCGACCAGAGCATAGCCTCCAAGGGAGATCGACCACTGGCCCGACACAATCCAACTCGGCACCTTCAACTAGCCCCTTGCTTGAGAAGCCCGATCCAAGACGCCCTCGTCCCCGACCCCCCGACCTTCTTGCCAGTCTCTGCTTACACCGATAAGTTCAGAACAAGCATTTCCATACCGTCAGTCAACAGTTAATGTGAAAACCGGCAATTACTTTTGCGTTAGCTTTCGAAATAGGAACAATATACATTACACTGAACTTGCACTACTGCATCATATTATAGTACACTAATACAGACACTGATCTTTGCATAATACGATTTTTTGCCTCACTCCCACCCTCTTTTCGCCATTAGTAGAGAAAAATACGTCTATCCGCCATGCTCCAGCCTCAGCAGCAGTCATCACAAGCTCAGCAGCAGCAGCAGCAGCAGCAGCAACAGCAACAAGCACAGCAACAAGCACAGCAACAAGTTCAGCAGCAAGTCCAGCAGCAACCACCGCTATTGACTGATCAGCATCCGCAACAGCAAGTAAACCTACAACTCCCACATCAGCTGCTTGGACAGCACTCCCAGCCGCAAATACAAATGCAGCAACAGTTGCAGATACAACAAATACAGCAGATGCAGCAACAACAGCGGTACCAGCAACTGCAACAGCAGAAGCAGGGTCAACAGCTACATTTCCCCCAACAGCAACAACAACAGCAGCAACAACCTCCGCAAGCGCAATACGCAAACCCAATGCTTCCGCTAAATCCTCAATACCCAGCATCCGCTTGGAACCAGCAGAATATGTCTCTGACCCAACCGTCCGATCCTGCGTTCCACAGACTAGGAGTGAACAGGAGGTTGTCCTCACACATGCAGCGGCTGCCCTCCATCTCGAGTATCAATGCATCGTCGCCCTTGTCGACCTCAATGTCTCCAAATGGCTCTTCAGTGAACGAAAACATATTGCATTTGGGCCCAGCCTCGCCATCCATTAATCACTCTCAATACCCCGGACTGACTCTGGGCTCAAACAATCCTTCACCTGAAAAGTCTCTTTTCAAAAACTTCTGGGGGTTCAATAATTCGGATAATCAACTGTCACCCACAAACACGTCCTACCCTCCCTTGCCCCCACCTCTCCCACCGCACGTCAACCCTGCACTGAACACCCACCAACCAAGAATGCACTCCATCTCCGAAATACCGCAGTTCGCCAACGCTTATAGTTCGAGCAACCATCCATCGAACCTATCCTCTAGCCCAAGCGCTAGCATGCCTAAAAAGTCGTTGATGGGACCGCCTAACTTGAAAATGTCAACACCCAAAGAGAGTACTTTTTTCCCGACGAATCCAAACAACGAATCCTGTTCTCCTCAAAAGTCCAACTTTGGCATGCGTAGTAAATCTTTTGCAGTCTCAAAGTCAAAGTTTGGTATGAACCTTCCGACCACACACGGTATCCCCCATCAAGATCAATTAGTTGCAGCAGGGAATGGTGCTCCACAAGGACAGGAGCAACATCAAGATCAAGGATATGTAGATAAAGAGCATTTTCTTGCTCAACAGAGAAGACTGTCTCTGTTACCACCACTGGATGCATACGATGACTCCCAACCCCTTCATCGGTTTTCTCACCAGTTTGATTTGTCCCGATACAATAAGGCGAACAATAATAATGGCAATCCGATAAATTTCGCTTCTAGAGCCTTGTTGGAAAGTCAACAGCAGCAAATTATCCCCCCTTTGAGAGCAGAGGGTCCTGTGCTTACATCGATGAACGTAAACACTGGGAACACGTTCAATAACATAAGAAGAGAAAGTGTGGCTGCAGTGCACCATCATCAACATGGAATGCCTTATCCAATGCTGAATGACAATGATAATCCCCAGTTATCGGCGTATGATCCAAATTCCGTTGACGGGGTTAGAAATTATTCAAACCAGAACATGGATACACCACAATCGGATATTCTGGTTCTTGGTTACGGCCAAAATCCTGAGTATTCAGTTGAAGATTACTACACTTTTGATAATGGCGATAGGAAAGTCCTGAAGCCGAAAGCAATCAAAAATCATTTGAAACTACCAAAGTTTCACGCTGTTTCTTCAGTCACCGATTTGAAACCAGCCATTAATGACAAGCCCAAATTTCGTCGTGTTTCCTCATCTCAATCTTTTGTTTCGCCTCTATCTGCGCTAACAACGCAGTTGAATTTGTCATACTCAATGTGTGTACCAGAGTATCATTACCAAAAATCGAAGAATCCGAGAAGAGCATTGACCAAGAACAGTAAACCATGCCACAACGGTGGCTATGATAATGAAGTCTACGATTACATTTTGTATGTGAATGATATATTGGGGACAGAGGAGAATAAGAAGTATCTTGTTCTTGATATCCTCGGGCAGGGTACCTTTGGACAAGTTGTCAAGTGCCAAAACTTGAAGACCCAAGAGATTGTGGCAGTGAAAGTCATCAAGGCCAGACAAGAATGTTTGCAGCAGTCGATTGCCGAGGGTAATGTTTTGGAATATATTGATAAGAAGGTGGATCCGAAATACAAAAAATACTTTATCGATTTGAAAGACAAGTTTATGCACAAGTACCACCTCTGCCTAGTATTCAAGTTGCTAAGCTCCAACTTGTATGAGATAATAAAGCAAAACCACCATCATGGATTATGCATCAAGTTGGTTAGAAACTTTGCGGCCCAGATTCTCGAAGCATTGTGCGCATTGAAGGAGATCAAGATTATCCATTGCGACCTAAAGCCCGAGAACATCCTGTTGGCGAAGCTGAACAAGCCCGATTTGAAGATTATCGACTTTGGAAGTGCCTGCGAAGAGCACCAGTTGCTCTATTCCTATGTTCAGTCCCGATTCTACAGATCTCCGGAGGTGATTCTCGGAGTAGACTACTCTACCTCGGTCGACATGTGGTCCTTCGGGTGCATTGTCGCCGAATTGTTTCTCGGGTTGCCCCTCTTGCCAGGCACCTCCGAGTACGAGCAGTTGGCGAGAATGGTGCAGACGTTTGGCATGCCGCCCTCATGGATGATGGTCGAGAAGAAGGCCATCAACTACATTGTGAAGCGGGAGAACCCGAACTACGATTTCTTCAACGACAAGTCCGGTGGAAGATACTCCTACCGCCTGAAAACTCTAGACGAGTTCAACAGAGAGTTCAATCTGCACGAGAGCCCTGCCAAGCAGTACTTCTGCGACACAAAGCTCGACAACATCGTTATGAATTATCGCCTGCCCAAGAAAAACATGAGCAGAGAGATGGTGGACAAGGAGATGCATGAAAGGTCATGCTTGGTCCATTTTCTCACGGGTGTGCTCAACATCAGTCCGCTAGAGCGCTGGACCCCGCAGGAGGCTCTGCAGCACCCCTTCATCACGGAGGAGACGTGGTTGGGCCACTGGGCGCCGCCAACCGCTCGCTACAGTAACGACGTCCGCAATGGCGGCAGTTCTCTAAATCTTGTATAACTATCCCCTCAACTCAACAGTACAACCATTTCCCACCCGTAACAAAAACTTTTTTACGCCGATCGACTCAAAATCCCCGTTTCACCTCGGTTTTCCCCTTGCCGACTTCGGCGGGCGCTGAAAATTTCATCATGACTGGGAAAATAAGAAGGACGGAGAGTGGATGGAAGAAGAGGAGGGGGGCCGGAACAAGTGGAGTTGGAAAGGGACGGACACGAACAGCCCAGTTCTAGCTCAGCGTACAAAAAATAACACACACGAGAGATGTCTACACCAGAAGCAGATCACTCGAGAGACCCTTGTCCTATCGTCATCCTTAACGATTTTGGTGGTGCCTACGCCATGGGTGTCATTGGTGGGTCCATCTGGCACGGTATCAAGGGGTTCAGAAACTCTCCGTATGGTGAGAGAAGAATAGGAGCATTGGCGGCAATCAAGGCCCGTGCTCCAGTTGTCGGGGGTAATTTCGGTGTTTGGGGTGGTCTGTTCTCCTTCTATGATTGCTCGATAAAGGCCATCCGTAAACGTGAGGACGCATGGAATGCCATCATGGCAGGTTTCTGCGTCGGTGGTTCGCTTGCGGTGAGAGGTGGACGGAAACATATGCTGAACTCGGCCATCACCTGTGCCATCTTCTTGGGTATTCTTGAGGGTGTTGGTATGATGTTCCAGAGATACATGGCGTATGCAAACAAGCCGGTTCCTATGCCTGTACCTGACCAGGGCGGTGCTACTCCTCTCGGTGCATAGGGGCGCAGACGCTTTACGACTATCACACACAACAACCCGGAATACCTATGACATGATCGATGCATATCAAAGATTAATAACAGTATGATAAAAAGACGGCTCTTTCATTCCCTCTTTTCATCCAACAAACATTATAACGAATTAATACTCAACAACCACTTGTCACATAACCCGTATAGACCTCTTTCAATAGTCTAATGCTTCTTAGCTCTTGCTGAATTACTTAGTACCTGATGTTTCATCTGTATAGAAACTTTTTTGTAGCATTTGGAGGTCAATGGTTCTTTGACCGAAGATTGACCTGCGTGCTGCCCGTATATATTACAAGATAAAAATGCTTTTACAAATTCTTGAGCCTGGATTGCAGCTCTAAGAGACACTTGCTATGACTCAGGCAAATTGTTTGCTCACCAAAAGCCCCCTTGATCCATAGCTACTATCAGCTCTGTTGGAGGCCACCTAAGTGTAACTTTGTACCCTAGTTCAAAACAGGAAACTTACTGATTACGGAATCTGCTTTCGGTAAGCTTGAGCTTGTGATCGTCGCCAAAATTGTCATGAAACAGAATGTTCTGTTTGTATTGTACTCTGCATGCGCCGTTGTCGGCTACATTCTCTTTCCTTTTTTTTCCATTATTCTATTTTCTTCTTTTTCATGGCTCTTCTATCTCCGGCTTTATGCAAATTCAAAAATTGTTCCTAATTCAGTGTAATTACAATGGATCAATGAAATCCACTCTCCATAGTAGAATGGACTTGCTCATATCACCCTGGCACAAATTACGTCTCTCCGAATTCTACTCACTTCTACGCTCCGAAACCTTCTTAGCAATACTTACAGAATTCTGTCTGTTGCTTGTCAGATGCATTGGCGGCAATGTATTTTACTCTAGGGTACCCACGAAATTGTAAAACATGTATAAAGGTGCACTCCTATACTTTATCAGATTATGTGAGAATATCCGAGGCAGCCGATATGTTCACTCATTCAGTCTACCATGCGGTTTTTGTCTGCCGAAGCAAGAACCCAACGCAACGGAAGTGCTCCCACTGTATTAAGGGAAGCCTGGACAGAAACTATTCTCACCTCTTTTCCCTACGAGGGGCGCGCAGACAGTTCGCAAGCAAATCAGAAACATGTTGCAGAGTGTTGGGGTGATGAAAGACGTTAGCATAACAAGGGCCGGGAAGACGATAGGGAATCAGACAGCACTGACACATCAGAAGACTCACCGGGTGAACAATGAACATCTCTACATCCACCGTTGTCACCAGAAGAAGGGGAGGCAAGGCCCATCAGCCGGAAGACGAAGAAAACGCTGCAGAGTTGAAGTTGGGTCCTGAGTTTCAGCTCGAACAGGTTGACCATCATGGAGATGTGTCCAAACTAATTACACTCAACCTATCAGAGGCCCGTATATTGATCCGTGCGGCTCTCAAAGAGCGGATGGAGATGATTTCGAAGTTGAACGGTGTTGAAATTGACACTTCAGATCCATCAGGCGAGCCAGACGACGACCAGCTTGCCAAATTATCCACAGCACCGGGCGCAAACGAAATATTGCGTAAGACACTTGACCACTTGTCCATGTTTTCCAGATTTAAAGATGTCGAGACATGCACAGCAGTAGAAACTTTGCTCAAAAGTGAAGAAAATTCCATTTTGCACCCATTCGAAATCGCCCAGCTAGGCTCTTTGTCATGCGAAGATATAGATGAAGCTATAACATTGATCCCAAGCTTGAATGACAAAAAGGACCAGATAGACCTCCAAAGGATCCTTGATGAACTAAATAGACTTGAATCAAACTTCGCCTGATCCAGTATTCCCAAATATACATCATGTATACTGTATTTTACGCTTTTTACTAAAAGAATTTAATTTAAAACTACATTGTTCCTATTTGTAATAATTCTTCGACTTCTTCCTGTGCTGTAATAACTTTGTAAAGTCAAGCAACCACAGATAAAGAGCGTTTAAAGTTGATTATCCTATTTGTTTTGTTTTTTGTATGCAATATACTCCCCTTCATGATAGTATTCTTTTAAAAACCGCTTGCCACCTCCTAGTTTCCACCATCTCGGCAAACAACTGACTATCCCAACGTTCAAATTGTTCTCATCCTTTGGAACGATACATCTTTTATACTTCTTGATCTGCTTGCTTTCAGGATATGAGAAAAGTGGAACATGTGTGTATCCAATATCCTCAAAATGGTATATCTCATTTTTGTCAAGAAGCAAGGCAGCTGCAATCGAATGAACGGGAGCATCGCCCCATCTTTCGTAGTAGAACCCACCAGTCTTACTCAAATAATTGAAGTAATCCAAATATGCTTGTGATCTGAAAAAATTCAAATCTCCAATCTCAAAATTTGACCAAAAATGGCATAGATTATACGAGGTTCCCCCTAAATCCAATGCCCTTGTGCCGATGGGGGTTTTGTCGGTAATAAACTCAGCACTATTGTTGGGATGCAAATGCTGTGGGTATTCGTTGAGGAAACCTTCGACAGTCTCCCAAAGAGTCGGGATGGTGTCCGGATATTCGTAAATCGTGACGATAAACGAATACTTTTTACGCTGTTCACGCATGAGTCGAAATGGATCCATCCGAAAGTCACAAAAATATTCAACTCCGGGCTCGACTCTAAAGTAATAATCGTATTTGTTGACAAGTTCCTGGCGAAAAAAATAGCCCGAGTTGAAATGGCACATATTCCTATATGATTTGGAAAAACCGTATAATATCTTCCGTTCTATAGCATTTTGAATTCCCTCGTCATACTTTGTTTGGTTGATGAAAGAGGGTGTGTTCCAATCTTGAGGAGGAACTAAACCGTATTCCGTTTTACCGCTTGCCATTTCAGTAGTCCATTGAATGAAATCATCATCAAATGGGACATCGTTCAAAAAGGTCCACGGATAGTGGTAGTCTTTGTTGAATCTATCCTCAAGTGAACGCATAGACGAAAGAATGTCTTCCAATTCCCAATTCCGACACAAGACCAAAATTGTAGCATTCTCAAGCCTTGTATTTTCTTCTGTGAGAACAGTATGATTGAGATCATTTATATACACCGGCTCAATATAAGAGTTACTTGCACCCTTTATCTTTGCACGATTCAAATATTTGGTTGTTTCATTCAACCTAGAGTCAATCCTATTCTTGGACTTCTCGAAGATGCTCTGGATCTTTTTTGAGGAAACTGAAGGCTTGAAAAATAGCGAGTACGCAAAAACCTGCGCCGCAATAAGGAATAGCAATCCCTTGAAAAGCAACTTCATAAATTCAATGTAATCAACATGTGTTGGATGTTATCTTAACACATGCAACGGTACCTTTCAAAGTAGATAAAAGCGTTACTGCCGAGTCCTACAATGTAAAACAAAAATTTGATTGCGATTAGGGAGGTCGAGGTCGCTAAGTAATTTTTCATGAAGATCTTGTTGTTCTGTCAGTACTTCTTTCCTCTAGCGATTGAGGGGAAGTCGAGGACTCAAATGATACAGTGCTCTATATATATACATAGGGATCTGGCGAGAGCCATCAGGATCTTTCTAACTTTTTGAGAATAGGAACGGCCTTGTCGTTGGCACGCAAATGGATATCCACTATCCCATTCATTCCGTCCTCGATAACTCCGCCAATCGGGCCAAATTTCTTGCTTGTTAGAAACGATAGCACAGTATCTATATTCTCCACCATCTGTATTCCTGTCATAGCGGGGTTCCCCACAACGATCGACAAAGATGGCCCTGTAGAGGGAACAAAAGTCGTGTTTTTGCACCAGGCCTTGATCTGGGATTGCACATACTTTGGCTCGACACGATCGTCTTTTGCATGGAGCGGCTTAGCCTCTGAATATGGCATGGCCATCTGTACCATCAGCGGAAAGTTCTGCGAAGACTTGCAGAAAATTGTAGGCTCAAGGAGTTTTGGAAGAAATTTGAACAATCTGTGATCAATTACAATCAAGTCATATTCATGATGAGTTTTCAGTGCCTTTTTCGACGTTCCAACCATGCTTTTGAATTTCTTATACCCGACGATTTCCGTGAACGAGTCTGTCGTTACAGCTGTTTTCTCTGTCAATGGTATCCTAAAGGTGTCCACTGGGTCTCTCGTAACAAGCAAAATCGATGTTTCCTTCACAGAGCGCAATCGGTTTGGTATGGCAATCATTCTCCTTGTACTCTCCTTCGAGCGTGTCGTCGGCAAAAGGGTGCTTAGCTGCAAGAGTATTGGCTCGTTTTGCAATCCGTCTTTGTTCAACTTGTAGATCTGGGCCTCTGCAGCAAGCAATGCTTTTTCCTGGAGTGTGACATCTAAAGATCTATACTGATATGATTCTTTTTCCTTCCTTTTCACATCCACTTGCTCCACTTTTTTCTTCAACACTCCCTTCTTTTGTGCCATCTTATTTATTTTGCAACTCAAACTGGCTACCGAGTGTGACTAGTCCCCCACGATACTCCTCTAAAAGGCCCGGAAAGCCGAAGAGTTTAGCTATTTAAAAGCAGAATTGAAAAGAAAAAAAATCCACCCTGCACCGCCACAGAGCATTTTGTGGCGCATGATGGCCTCTTATCGAGCCACCATCACCTATCTTTTGACATGACGGAGATGTCACATCACCAGCCCATTCCTAGTGAAGATACAGACTTGACGTCCACGCAAAGGGCTGAGAACTCAAAACTACTATTCTGGCTAAAAATCAACGATGGAGATTTGGGGGAAACTTTTGGGAGTGCTAATGGCCATAGAAAACGCTTCGCTGATTAGGGGACCTGGGGATACCCCAATTTCGAGCATTGGGCATACTGCTGCCCCTATTACAAAAACGTCTTCGGGCCGATTGCCTGTTCTTCTTTGGCATGGAATGGGAGACTCTTATGAATCTGCTTCGATGCAATGGGTTTCTGATACTCTACAGAAAGAGCATCCCGATTTGGACATCTATTCTATTTACATCGACAGAGATGGAGGGAAGGACAAGGAGGCATCAATATTGGGAGACGCCATGACACAGTTAACGGACGTGTGTGAGCAGATACAGAACATTGAATTTGACCCTAAGAAGGGATTCAATGCTCTAGGTTTTTCCCAAGGGGGATTATTCCTTAGGGCATTGGCACAGACTTGTGATGTTAAATTTCACAATCTCATCTCTTTTGGTAGCCCCCAAAACGGCATCTCGGACTTACCACCCTGTCAGCCAGGGAACATTTTGTGTGAAAGGAGAAATGCATTGATCAAAAGTCGAATTTACACTGATTATATTCAGAACAATATTATACAAGCTCAGTACTTCAGAGATGTGAATGATTATGATACATACCTTGAGAAGTCTGCGTTCTTGAAGTATATTAACAACGAGCTTTTCAAAGACTTGGAATATTACGACAGGTTGGTCACCTTGAACAAGTTTGTGATGGTGATGTTTGATAAGGATGAAATGTTGGTTCCTAAAGAGTCTGCTTGGTTCTACGATATAGACCAAGAAACTGGCGACCTTGTTTCCTTCAACCAAACGGACTCTTACACATTTGACCTCATTGGTTTGAAAAAGTTGCATGAGGACGGGAAAATCGATTTCCTCAAAATCGACGACTTGCACTTGAAAATATCCGAAAATGACTTAATTTATATAGCTAAAACTTATTTGTAATACTTATTCTGTTAACACTAAATGAATCTCATCACGAATCAAATTCAATGTCGGAATCCAAAAACCCAAATATCTCTTTGTTAGTTGCTTCTTCCATGACTGAAGTAAACACAGTTGTATCCTCTCCACTGTAAACGGTGTTCTTCTCCTCAGCTTCATCTCCCCCGTTATCCGCATAATCAGTTTCGTGATTATCCTTAAAGTCATGGCTACCTGAAAGCGGGTATATTTTTCGTACTGGGGTTACCTTGGGTAATGTTTGGTTTACAATGACAATATCCTCAACAGAATCCAAGTGGCTAGAATCGCCGGAATCATCAACCTTCTGAAGTTTAGGTAATTCTAATTTACTCAGAATCCTCATATCTATTGCCCTTGTGATCTTTGAAGTAACTTCTTCCTCTTGCTTTTTTGAACTATCCTTTTTTGGTACCGACTTTACCCTTTTATGACGTTTGAGCGCCTTATCTATGGCAGAGTCAAAAGTATCACTAAACTCATCAGAATCTGACATATCTAGCAATCCTCTATTGCGCTTCATCTCTGAACTCCTTAGTGAAGTTCTGAAAGATTTAGAGGTTTTAAGCTTACCGTACTTGACTTCCGTACTAACTTTGGAGTCGTTATCTCCAAGCTTCCTTGAATTAGTTTGTTCCTCTCCAAAAACTTGCAACGGTTTACTAACTTTTTTCAAAAAGACGGGCATTTTTGTTGGACAGGTTCTTATCAATGGCTCATCTTTGTTATTGCTGCTAATAGGTTCACGGTTTTGAATATTATCACTCAAATTATCTACCTTACCTGAAATATTCTCCATGACAACAAATGAGGCGTTCGACTTGTTGGGATTAACACATCGAGAAAAATCCAAAGTATTTTGTCTCATTCTTTTTCTCTCCAATTTACTTTTACGTCGAGTTTCATAATCATACTGGTCTCTACAACACATATGCCTACATTTGCTCTTATCTTTGCAAACATGCTTGCACAGTTTAATCTTATGTTTGGGTATTCCCTCTTTGCAACACATGTGTCGGCATGTACTTTTATCAGAGCATTTATGATTACATTCAGTAAAGCTGGAATCAGTACTCGTCGATAATGCGGAAAATGAGGTGTCCGATGAATCTAAAAACTCCGTTTGAGGTGACTTGTCAACACCCGTTAATACTAAGCTTTTGTTGCTAATCTCTTCATTGTTGTTGCTCCCAAAAACTGCTCTTAAAACTTCATCATCATCGCCGAAATCAAAAGATTGTTCCTTTTTTCTACTAGAAGGTCTTATGGTTAGACATTCAGTGGCAGAAACTGTATTCAATTCCTCAGTTTTCCCTACTCCTGCGATTTCGTCACAGTTAAGGGACACTTTAACGTAATCTGTTTTATACAGGAGGGCTACTTTCAAATTGAATTTCTTCCCACCTACTAACTTTTTCAAAGGTAATCTGCGGAAATCCCATATTCTCCCCGAAACGTCAGTTAAAACATTGATATGAGTAAATGAACCATTCCAGATGTATGAAATATTGTCTTCTGTATTCAACAAATCAACAGCTACAGTGAAATATACGATCCCTGAATTTTCACATTTAACATTTTCTACTCGCAAACTTAGCTCAGGCATATTCACAATGCTTTTAGCAATCTTTTGGCCCGCCCCCGGCTTCATTCCAAGGTAGTATTCAAGTTTGTCCCGCGTCAAGCTTTTTAATTGATCTATATCTGTAATACCACGACTGATCAACTTTTTAGCATAAGCCAATCCAACACCGTCAACCTGTCTCAAAATCAAAGAAGAATTTTCCCAGCTCTTAGCATAGATACATCTGGTCAACTTTAATATGGAAGTTAGAGAAACAGCATCCTTTCTATGGGAAAAAACTTCGACAGCTGCTTTCAAAATTCTAGGAAGACTTTTGAAGACCATAAGTTTTTCAGAAATGAATTCGTGGTGCAATTTCATAGAGCCTTGATATATCGGATATTCTACACCACCTAGTTCAAATTGAACCAACAAAGAAACTTTGTCATTGAATTTCTCTATTTTGTTATTTTTGATAGGTTTCAAAATCAAAGGACTATTGTTGATCTCCTTGAAAAGTCTCCTATCTGCCAGCTTAATTCGAATATCCTTAAATTCATCAGATTCTGATATCATAAGAAGTGAGTCTTGTAAACTGAGCTTTTCTTTGGATTTGATAAACTTTTTCATCGTTTCATATAAAACATAACTCTTGCTCATGGCAACTCCATATGAAGTTGAGTCCAGTTCACCATCAAATGTCTCAATCATTTTTTCATGTTCAAGCTCACTTAGAACGCCCTTCAAGAATACCTTCAATTGAACTTCAGGTGTATGGCGTAGATTAGATTTCCTGAAAACAGTTGGGTATGCAGTTGGGTTATGCAGATAACGCTGATAAAAGAAAGTAGATTTTAGCCAAATAAACGCTGTTTCCAGTGAACTTATAGTTTTCAACGTAATCTCAGCCGTGATATTCTCGTAGAGATTCAAGTGTAGAGAACTTTCCAAGTTTTCTGTTCCTTTTACCAATCTGATGTACCTGTCTTTATTAAAGGCGTCGGTCATAATAACACAAGCCCCTTTCGTTTCAAATTGTGGCCTTCCAGCACGTCCCATCATCTGCATCAAGTCTAATTCATTGTATTCTTCCAAAGAATTGTTGTTCCAAACTTTGGTTCCTTTGACGATCACAAGGTAAGCTGGTAGATTGACCCCCACCGCAAGAGTTGAAGTTGAACACAATATTTTAATACCTCCGTTAATAAAGTTTTCCTCAACAAACTTTCTTTCATTCCAACTTAGACCCGCATGATGATAAGCAACCCCCTTTCGGGCAAATTCTAGCAAATCTTTACTTACTCCACTTGGGATGTTTTGCAACTCAGTACCTGAGTTATTGAGATCTTGAAGCAATGCTTTTGTAGTAGTGACAGTACTGTTTCTCGTTGGACAGAAAATCAAAGTTGGCTTGCCTTTGGAATGTAGCCTTATTACCTCCGGTAGCTTTCCATTCAAAAAACCTTCAAACTTGAATGGGTTAGAAGTCCCCATCGTTTGATACCCATATACAGTTTTTTCCAACGATACAGCACGGTAAGTGTCGTCATAAACCATACTTGTCGCCTTTGTAGATTTCTTATGATTGTGAGATTTCCCGAGCCAGTTTGCCACATCGTTGATGTTAGGCACAGTTGCGCTCAAAGCGACTATCCTCAAACTCAAAGGCATACTCATCATTCTCGTGATCACCACCTCCAAACTTGTACCACGTTTCTCACGCAAAAAGTGAATTTCGTCAACAAGCAAAAGTTTAACCAAATTCAAGAGCTTGCTATAATCTGCCCAACGACGAGTTAACACATCCCACTTTTCCGGAGTGCAAATAATCAAGTCCGATTTTCGAATTGAATCTAATTCAACAAAAGAGGAATCTCCTGTGAGCAATCCCACAGTGCAGTTCAATGGCTGAAATTTTGAGCACCAGTCAACGTATCGTTCATTACACAATGCTTTAGTCGGTGCCATATAAAGGATCTTCGCATTCAATAAGGAATCATCCGAAAGATTTGACCGAGCTTCCAACAACTTTATGATGGCTATTTCGAATAAGACTGTTTTTCCTGATCCTGTTGGGCTGGAAATCACACAATTATCATTTGTATTGTATATAGCATCAAATGACTTGGATTGCATTGCATTGAATTGGGGAAACGGAAAAATGGAACGGAACATCTCAGGTAATAAAGTGACTGATATACAGTTACTAGTAGCATGCGGTTTTGCCTGTGTTGGGATGCGCTTTTGATAGTTGGTCCGTTTTTCCTCATTGGAACTGGGTACAACGGGATCACACCATTCTAGTTCTGAGTCATCAGATACTAGGAACAACCTTCCTGAAGAATAAAAAAGAAAAGGAGACACCCTTTTATCTGGTTAGCGTCACGGGACCATAATGATATATCATGAATATGGTCCAAACATACCATGCCGATTGTCTGTTTGAGAGTTTCCGTAAGTACCAGAAGCACGCATTGCTACAATTTTCTTAGTTCAGCGTTAATCAACACCTCTACAAATATAGATCGGAAAAGGAGGAAGCAGAAAGACCAGGATGGCAAATTATCATGTATCTCCGATTATGAAAAGTACGTGCATAGAATTCATGATGGCGCGAGGCTCAGGGTGGCTTGCCACATTTGAAGAGCATGCAATTGCAATCCAGGATAAAGGACATCACGGAAGGTGCTTTGGGTGATGGGACTACTAGAGTGATTCGTTAGTATTCCAAGCAGCTATAGAACAAGACAATACTGAAAGTATCAGGTACGTGATTTTCTCTAATTTTATTTTCACTTTCTCTTTTGTATTTATTTTTTCCACTCGGATTTACAGATTAGCCAAAAAATAGAGGTCTCGAAATCAACTGAACTTGTACCAATGGAGCTTAGAATGGAGACAGGCAAAACCGACACGAGTGAAGAGCAACTAGAATACGAAAGTGATGAGGACGACTATGAACTCTTATACGTAGAGAGCCAGGCGGGCGGAAGTGAAAATTTGATAAAAGGTCACGTTGAAGACAATACAGGTAACGAAACTGAGTATTTTGAGATAGATACCCAAGAATTTATCGCAGACACAAGGAAGGAAGATACAATACCAGAAGAAGCAGAAGGTTACGCTGAAGTTGAAGTGGAAGACAATTTGGACGAAGATGAGTACGACAATGAAGTTCAAGATAGTACCAATAGCGGAAATGCAATAAATGGGAAGACTAAAAGTTATGGCAGTGAAAGAGATAGCAGCATTGAATACCAAGGAGTAGGAGTGAGTAGATTTAAGGATGTAGAGGATGGCCTAGAGGGTGGGAATGGTCATTTTGTTGTCGAAATCTCCAGTGACGAAGACAAAGAAGAGTACAATAATGAAGCCCAGGGAGAAGCTGAAGGAGAAAATGAAAATGAAGATGCAAATGACAAGGTCCAAGAAACGGGGTGTAATGGAAAGATAGAAGGAACTACTAAAGAAGAGGCTGATGATCCATTCAATGATGACGATTTGATTGAATACGTAGAAGACCCGGATGAATTGTACGAAACACCAGAAGTATCTGATTTTGGATTGAAGCAACAAAATCAAGACGAAGATGGTAAAGAAATTCACGAATGCGGGGAAGGGGAAGGGGAAAATACAGAAACTCGGACTCTGTCACATCTTCCGATATATCTTGACTTCTGCGATCTTGTTTCTGATAAAGAGAAGGATTTGGGAAATGCGTGGCTAAACGAAGAAATCAAGGTTGATTTCGATTTTATGAAGCTGTACCCACCAGAATGTGATGAGGACGAGATGTATGCAGAGTTCGATTCGTTGTACGGCAGTTTGGATGAGTGCATTGGATTGAAATTCAGCGATATTCTACTAAAGATCAAAGGCGTGATAATGAACAGCTGCAAGATATGGGATCTTGAGACGGATATCGATATCCGTATGACCTTTGGGGACTTGATGAATTTCACGGTTGCATCTGACTCTTTATCGTCAAAGTCGCTAACTTTGGAAGACGTATTGATCAGCTACGAACGTCTAAAGCTCCAATCACCAAATGCGGATCTTCACAAGTTCTTGTTGTTGAGAGTTTGGTTGAGCAGAAACACGTTGGGGCAGTTTGAAATATTGAAAGATGCGTCATTGAATGGATACCGGCTAGAAAACTTGAGTAGTTTGATTTCTCGCAAACGGAAGGGGGAGCACGATAACATTAGTACGTTTCCAACAAAAAGAAGCAAGGTTGGTCCTGCCAGTTAACGTCTCTAGCTAGTTATGTAATTTCCCGACTTTGTAAAATCACCTGTATAGTAAAAAAAAAATGGTAATCAATTGGAAATGGTCCTACAACGAGCTGGAAGGGAAGAGTTAAGTTTTATATTAGGAAGTGTAATATATTATTAATTAAACCATGTTTAACAGTAAAACAGTTTTATTTTTGTTTTTATAGAAGAGGAAAGAAAAAAGGCTATACACGAAGAGACTTTAAATCTAAGCAGCGGTTAATCTCTTTTGGGAAGAGAGTCTACCTCTTTGTCTTGCGTTGAAAGCGATCTTTCTGTTTTCTGGAGCCTTGGCAACAGCTTCGTCTTCTTCGGTGACAATGATTTCAATGTGGGATGGAGAGGATTGGTAAGCGTTGATTCTACCGTGAGCTCTGAAAGTTCTTCTTCTCATCTTTGGAGCTTGGTTAACTTGGATGTGAGAGATGACCAACTTGGATGCGTCTAAGCCCTTTGCCTGTAGTAATAGTAGATTGAAAATAGGGGGGATGGAGAGATAATGTTAGTATATGTTGAGAGAATGGATATTGCGAGAATTTTGACAAAACATGAGACTGGATTTACTGAAAGCAGTACTGTATGGCTGAAGTTGACTAACGGGTATGTCATCGCAAAGGTGTTATTTTTCCATGGTTTTGCACTTAGCGAGAGTTCTTGTCTTGCTCCATGGGAAACTGAGGAATCATGTTTGGGCAGAATTTTCACGTTGTGTGGAGGAAATACTTACTTCAGCGTTAGCTTGAGCATTGGTTAACAAACCTTGGACGAACTTGACGGACTTTGCAGGCCATCTGGCCTTGGTGACGCCGAATTCTTTACCTTGGGCAGTTCTACCGATGGAGGAGTTGAATCTTCTGAAAGGAATGGCTCTTTCGTGGTCAAGAACTCGTTCCAAGTATTTCTGAGCCTTTTCGAGCTTCCAGCCAGAGACAGCCTGAGCGGTTTCTCTGGTGTTCTTGAAAGAGACTCTCAAGTAGGAACCTCTTGCAGAAGCAGACTTTGCTGGGTTTGATGGGACTGCTGCGTATCTAGCCATTGTTTGATCTGTTGAACGAAGTTTGCAGAGACTGAACCTGTGATGGTATTAAGCTTCTTGTACGGGACTAGGACTGATAACACACTGTTGAAATTCCTCTGAAGGGTGTCTACGTGCACAGAACGGGTTGCGAGTGCTCTCGTCGTTACACGGGGCGAGCGGTGCGTATGGAGACGCAGAAAAAAAATGCGGGACGGAAAGGGTGAAAAATTTGGCAGGAGGCAAGTTCCACATCTGTGCACCGGCGCGGAAAGCGCCTAAGAGGGATACGGGTTTAATGTGCGGTGCGCGGGGTGGATTTGGGTAAAGAAACACAGTCACAGGGGGAAGGGCGAGGGGTAAAGAGCCAAGCCGGTTACGTAAGCATCAAATACGAGAGTTCCAGATGGGGTAATCACGTGACCTGGAAAGGGGTAAAAGACAGTAATCGATGAGCCTCATCGATTTTCTTTCTTTTGCCACTCTCCGGAGAAGGGTAGGACATGAAGAGGAAGGTCTTCACTGGAACAGGTACGGGTTGTTCTTTGCCAAGGTCTGTGAGAGCTACGCATGAGTTATATAAGCAGGCCATAGCCTTCGGTCGAGGTACTCCAACAGGTCACAAGTAATACTTGTCAGACAGCCACCCATTCCCATCTCTCTGCGTCAATTCCGAAGAAGTACACACAAAGAGATAAAGATCATCGCTCCTTTATTTGCCTGACGAAAAAAGGAATAAAAAGTGAATAGGTGGTTCGTGAAACGTCCAGATGACTAGATTGCAAAGAATCGTAGGCAAAGCTGTAATGACAGATCACTAATCCAGCAATACACCGACCCGAAGGCCGCTGCTGAACATGCTGGACACTATTCTCACTTTGAGGGTATGGGGGTTCTATCTCATCAACCAAGTTGGAAACAGTGGCTCTTTAGAAGAGTCAAAGAGAGACGAATCCTATAGAAATGATCCTATGAAGTACGTCGACAAAGAAAGAAGAACCCAAAAGATTAGTGTGCCCGAGCAGCATATGGGTAAGAGCCACCGGGGGCGGGCGGCCCTTTGCTTTTATACCCGCCGCGGCAGGAAGAAAAAAGGGGGCAGAAGCCGAGCGAAACGAGGAAAAAGGGCTTTTTTCTTTTTCCTCCAGCGAGGTCTTTCTCGCGCTTATGTCAGCAGCCGAAACGGGAGGTGGTGATGGCGTCTGTCGTGGGCTGCAGAAGAGGACACCAGCCTTGAGGCAGGGGACGGAGCAGGGCTGGCCGGCTGGCTGGCGGCGGCGGCACAGGGTTCTCGGAGCAGGCAGAGCACACAACAGAAACAGAGACAGAGATATACACACACAGATGCAGCTGGTACTCCGTTTGTTTGCGGTGTGGCTGGCGACAATGGCTGTCTGCTGCCTGGAGGCGGTGACGGCGTTCGACATCGGCAAGGACTACTTCTCGAAGATCCGTGTGGACGACGCGATAGTGGGCGTGCACTCGTCGGAGGCGAAGCAGGTGACCCCGCCGTCGACAATAGTGTCGTCGTGGTACGCGGCGATGCAGAAGGGGAAGCCCTCTGGCGGCAACGGAATAGGACACGGGTGTCCTGCGGACTCGACGCTCTGCGGCGTGGTGAGGATCGACTCGGCGGACGAGGCGATCCAGCTGTTGAGTGTCCGGGAGGAGGACGGGGAGTACGCGTACAACGAGAAGGAGGGGCTCCGTGCGGAGTGGAGCGGAGTGGCGTACGGCGACTTGACGCTGAACGTGCTGCTCGACTTCACGTGTGTGGACTCGGCGGAGGACCGCATTGAGTGGGTGAACCACACATCGGCGTTCATCGACGGCGACGTGCGTCTTGTGTGGAGCAACAAGCAGTTCTGCAGCAGAGACGGTAGTGGAGGTGGCAGCGGCGATGGCGGCGACGGCAGTAAGGACCCGCAGGACAGCGGGCTCGGCCTATTTGGTATGTTCTTCCTAATCGGCGCCGTGGCGTTTGCCGGGTACCTCGTTGCCCAGGCATGGTTCAACACCAGCACAATGGGTAACTCGAGCGACTTCTTCAACGAGTTGGTCGACATTGTCGTCGAAAGCCTCTCGTCGATCCCGCGGCTCATACTGGAGGTGGTGAACAAGATCACTGGCGGCGGCGCCGCCGGCAACGCCTCCCGGGGTGGGTACAGCGCTGTGTAGCAGTCCTCAATTACAAAACTTAACTTAAACATCGTACATACCTATCTAAAGTAAGCCCCGCCTCAGGCCTTGTTGACGACGACCTTCTTGAGAGAGTCGACCGTGTTCTTGATGGACGTCTCGAGGTAGTGCTTCTTCTTATTGAGGCTGTTCATCGTGTCGATGTTCTCGCGGATCTGGCGCTTCATCTGCGCCTCGTAGTCGGAGACCCCGGTCTTCACAAACGAGCGGCCCACTGCCTCCCACACGTACTCCTGCCCGCCAGTCCGGACGTCCTTCATAGACACTTCGATCACAGCGTTGCTCCGGCTCACGGCCTCGATCGCCGCCAGCGTCTTCTGCAACTCCCCCTGCTGTGTGTGCAGCTGCACCTGCATCTCCGTCACCATCTGTGTTAATCCTGACATGTCTGTTGTGGTCTCTAGTCTACGGTCTATGTTCTCTGTCTATCTCTATATCTTGACTCTCTTCCTCCCCCTCCTCTTCGTCTCTTGCCTCTTCTGGACGCGGTGCCGAAATCATGCTCCCGTTGGGCCTGGCGCCCTCTCTCGCGGCGACAGAAGAGCTTGCTCTTGCTCCCGGACACGTAAAGAGCACGAGGGAGAAGAGAGCCGGTACAGCAGCAACAGCAGGTAGATAGGAGGCACTGCAACAGCTACAGACACTCCACCCTCAGACACGGACCAGTGCTAGCTTGGTAGACGGCTGTCCACTTTCTCCCCGACCTCCCCCGGCATTGGCATCGGCATCGGCGCTAATAGCCCCATCTCCATCTTCACGTTCACTTCCCACCCGACATCATGCACCAGAACAGCGACTTGAAAGCACGCAAGAAGCAGCAGTCCTCCGTGCTGCCGCTGGCATTGAAGAAGCCGTTCCAGGTTTCCTCGTCCTCGGCATCGTCGACCGCACGTAAGTACGTGCCCATCGTCCTTCTACTCTTCCTCCTACACTTTGTTCTCGTCGGAAGCATACTGCCGGCCCCGCTCGTGTCTCTGATCTCGTTCGTGGCATCGCCGATAACCTTCTTCTTCTCGTCGAACAATGCGCCGTCGTCGATATCCACGTTTACTGACTCGAAGTACCTCGGCTCGAAGTACCAGCACGGCTTGACGTCGAACAAGAAGAACATCGCAGAGAAAAACAAGTACATCTTCCCTTTGATCCAGGAGGCTCCGTTCTTGAAAGAGCTCGGGCTGGACAAGCTCTTCAAGGTGACCCAGGACGGCTCCAACAGGAAGTTCTACTCGTACTCGCCAGACTACTTCGACGACCTTTCTGCTACCAATGAAATGACCAACGAAAACGCCAAGGACAAGACCCCGGAGATGCAGAGCATGCAGACCTACGCCGACGCAGTCAAGCACTTCAAGGCTAATGGACACCGCATCTACACGGGCAAGGAGAAGCCAGAGGTCGTGTTGGTCACCGCCATCAACTTCGAAGACCTCGACCCCTCATACCTTGTCAAGATCATCCAAAACCGTGTGGACTACGCCCACAAGAACGGTTACGCAGTCTATTCCCGTTGGGTCCAGGAATTTACTCCCATCTTCCAGGAATACAAGAACGACCCCGAGGGGTGGTCCAAAATTTTTATTTTGAGAGAAGCAATGTACGCCTTCCCACAGGCCAAGTGGTTCTGGTACATTGACGAATACTCCCTCATCATGCGTGACGATATCAACATAAACAACTATTTACTCAAGCCTAAGGCGCTAGATCCTATCATTCTAAGAAACCAGCCTTTGATTCCTCCAGATGGCGCTGTGAAAACTTACACCCATACCGTCGCAGACGATGTTAGTTTGATTTTGACACAGAATGAAAGAAACCTAAACACGGACAACCTAATCATCAAAAACGACCTAACAGGACGTGCAATTCTCGAGTTGTGGATGGACCCTCTTTTCAGAAAGTACCCATCCTTCCGCAAAGATGAGTCCAACGCGTTGGCCCACCTGCTGCAATGGCACCCAGTGATATTGTCTAAGACTGCCATTGTGCCTCCACGAGCAATCGCAGCACTTGCACCAGAAAAGGCTCCAGAATCTCGAAGTAACGAGTTCATATATCAGAGCGGTGACTTCATCGTCAGTCTTGGTGATTGTAAGATCAGCAGAGACTGCGAAAGTATCGTAGCCCCTTACTGGGACAGAACACAGATGTCAGGAGCCAATCAAGGGAATGGCCAGAAACAATCTGAGCGGGCTACCCATGAGAAGCTAGACCAGAGAGATAAGGCTGAAAAGATAGAAAAAATAATGGGAGTTGAAGACAATATTGCCAACGACGCTGATATTTTCAATGACGAAAAAATCTGAGCGTTGTTATTCCTTTTCCGTTTACTTATCTTCCTTTGTAACTTTCCAGGTGAAAGGCTGAAACTACTAGTTTGCTCTCATCTAATATCATCTGTATATTCAACTCTATTCTTTGCCCATTGTTCTTTCCCCCTCTCGCCTCCCTTCGCTATCGATTAGACTTTGATACTTGTAACCATTCCTTCTTATTGAAGACCAAAAAAAATTAGCTCTAAACATACAACGTCATATAAATAAAATGATCATAATACACAGTATTCAATTTCATTTACTTATTCATAACTTGGGTCGATCACTCCTTAAGATCCACGCTTTGCTCCAAGACTTTCAACGCCACTTGTCTCCGTCTTTCGTCAATATCCGAAGAGACCGGGTCGCCAGAAGTAGCCTTCGAGATGTTGATGCCTTGCGTGCCCGATACTCTGAAAGTACTTCTGATGTTCCCGATGTCGACTTCTTCGTCATTCCAAGGACGCACCAAGCCTAGCAACACAGACAATTGATAGATTCCATCGAAAACAGGCTTCGCATAAGGTTTGACAAGATCAGGGAAAAACTCCACCAATGCAAAAGTGTCTGATGGGTCGCCACGGGAGGCTGTGTTGACTGACTTTGCCTGTGAGACCGGAGAGGGCAAGACTTCAAACGCGTTGATAGCTGGGGAAAACTGGAAGTAACGCAAGTAACACCAGGATGTGAAAAATGACACAAAGGCCGGCAGGAATGGTGCAGCTGTCCCCTTTATCAACGAGACGGTAAATGTGAGGGATAGCAAGATGAAGGGCAGACGCTTCAAACGGAACTTGAACAAAGACAAGACCCTGATGTTAGTCTCTGGCGTCAATTGCTTGGCGACTGTGGCAAACGGTAAAACCAGTATGTAGAGACCATAGTGTAGCGGTAGATTCAAGTTGTCGAGTGATCCGTACAGAAGGTTGAACAACGTAAACAGCACTATGCAGACTAGATTAGAGATGACGATGACGATGGAGCTGAATTTCAATGCCTCCGAGAGGGGCTGTTGCGAGCTAAAGTACTGCGTGATGTTGCTCGAGGCCTCGTCGTTCGCCGCCGATGACGATTTCGGGTTCCACTGTGACTCCAAAAAGGTCATTCCGACGTAGACAATGATCAAACCCGAGATGAACTGGAAAGGAGAAGTCTCCACAAAGGCAGATGTCCAGATTGTCCACGGGTGGAAAACAAAGTGGCCAGGCACCAATTGGAGCGACGGGATGATTATGTCGTCAAACACCAACTCTGGATTGCCGGCAACCAAGTGCTTGTACGACTGGGTACGCACGTAGGAAGTGATGGCCGACAGCGTCACCGTGATTGCAAGATATACCAATGTGATGACCGGGAGAGAAGTGAACTCAGACACCTGGGTGGAAAGTGATTCCAGATCAAAAGCCATTGCGTGTGTTGTTGCTGTTGCTCCGTGCTTCCTTTCGTGCCGCTCTGTGACCAATGGGGCTCTGACTAGGCAGCTGCTCTCCATTTAACAACGGCGGCTGCTCTTCACTCGTCCTCTTCGTGACAGGACCGAAAGAAGAAAAAAAGATCACGACCCTCGGCGCCCGTCTTTTTCTCTCCAAAAAGAAGCACGGCTTCTCTAACGTGGCCAGAAGGCTGCTGGATGGGAGTCGGGGGTGGGAGTTGGAAAACCTCGACATATCAGCATACGACGAGGAGATGGGCGGGATTCCTGAGAGCAGTTTGCCAGAGGAGAAGCCAGTGCCGATCGCCCGGGCCGGCAGCGGGAACGAAAACGGGAACGGAAGCAGTGACAACGACGAGATGCGTGCAGATAAGAACGGGGCCAAACAGCGAAGGACGTCTGGCTCCGGGCTAACGCTGGAGCAGAAGAAGACGAACCACATTCAGTCGGAGAACCGGCGGCGGAACCAGATCCGGTCATCGTTTGACCGGCTGGTGGAGCTTGTGCCACAGCTTGACAGCACCGAGAGCCGGTCGGAATACGCCATTCTAACAAAGACGGCCAACTACATTGTGCAGCTCCGCAAGGAGAACGAGCGTTTGGAGCAGCTCAAGCGAGATCGGGCTCTATAGAAAAACGTGTGTATTAGATTGTAGAATAGAACGAACAAAACGACTTAGTTGGAAAGGGGAACGCCAGATCACTCGTTCCAGATGCTGGCGTCGATGGTGCCGGCATAGGTCTGGCCGTTGTGTACGATGTTGACCTTCTTAGTGAGCTCCTGGTCCCAGTCAAAGTATCTCTTTTCGATCCGTGCTAGACCGCGTTCGCCGTCATTCACCAGCACCTCTCCGACCTTGCCTGCGTCCCGACGGGACCGGACGGGCTTTGCACCGGCCGATGAAGAGGCTGGAGACCCAAAAGGATTATATACATGTTCCTTCTGCTCCTTCTGGACTTCCTCACTGTCCTCGACAACCCGCAATTCCAGCTTAGCGTTGGCGTCGTCGAGATCGGGGATCTTCTCGTCGAAGACGACGGGCAGAACCCGGCGCACGGTACCGTTGCCCGTCCAAGTCCGAATTGTGAGTTCCTGGCCCATGTAGCAGCCCTTGTCATAGTTGATGCCCCGCATCCAGTCGAGGTTGCACTCGAACGGAAGCGTCGCCGTGTTCTGGAAGTCGGTGTTCTCCACGATTCCGTGCTGGACCCGGCGGGCGACGTATGTCTCTGGAGGGAGGAGTTCGACGTTGTCGACTGGTGGTTGTTCCTCGGGAGAGATTATTCTGATACCGAAGTAGTCCGACCGCTGGTCGACGGCGACGCCGAAAACGTCCTTGAGGGGGAGCTGGGGGCTGACGAGCAAGCCATCGTCGAGGAGCCTGGCTGCAAGCTGGTTGGCGGCAGCAGGGTCCTTCGAGGCAGAGTTCGAGAAGTAGGTGTCGAGCAACGTGTCATAGAGCTGGTGGCCGTCGGGAGAGTCGTCGTAGTAGAACCACGAGGCCAGCTTCGCCTCCTGGATGTCCACCTTTGCCCGGAGCTTGTGGAGCTTGAGCATCAGCTGGAGCGGCTTGAACTGGGCTGCGTTCAGCAACTCAATGATG
Organism: Pichia sp. NRRL Y-27259; assembly: GCA_030563085.1. Taxonomy (NCBI): domain Eukaryota; kingdom Fungi; phylum Ascomycota; class Pichiomycetes; order Pichiales; family Pichiaceae; genus Pichia; species Pichia sp. NRRL Y-27259. The sequence continues at coordinate 165,845 of JAKUBB010000014.1, forward strand.
TAGGTTGGCTCGCTAGCGCCACCATTGCTGCTGGCGTCGAGCACGAAAGGCGTCGGGTAGATGAAGATGTCGGAGAAGACACGGCCGTTGGCCCTCAGGATCAGGCCGTACCGCCCGTCCCGGCGGATGCCCAAGCGCATAGGCAGCTCTGCCGGGTCCTCCGGGTCGTACTCCCCTGCCTCGTGGAGGATGCCCCAGTTGCTGGAGGTGATGAGCTCCTGCGAGAGATCGATCGAGCGGGCGACGGCCTCGTTGTTGATGTCGGCAGCGGATATCGTCGTCTGGTTCTTCTTGAGGTGTTTCGGAAGCATCTTCACCGTCGTCAACCCGTTGATGAACACCGAGGCATCTGGCCCAGACACCCGGAGAAACCTCGAGCTGCCGAGCTTCACGAGACCCCTAGCCGGGATCCTGGCCGGCACGGACAGGCTCCGCTTCGCCAGCGTCACACAGAACGCTACGTTCCCTCTCTTCCACACGGCAAACATGGCTAGCTAGATGGTCAGGCAGGGGGTCAGCAGCATAGTTCCCCCCGCAAACCCCACCACCGGAGCAGCCCTGACGGCGTCTAAAACGTCAAACAAGATGGGTCCGATCCCTCTCCGCCGCCGCCGCCGAGGGAGATTTTCCACTATCTTCACCGTCCGGAAATGAGGTGTTACTAATAAACGGTTGGGAAAGCTGTTACAGTTCCTCGATACACAGGTGGCTACTTGTCCTCTTCATCTTCCTTTTCATCCTCATCCTCATCCTCATCCTCATCCTCCTTCTCCGCGTCCTCCTCCGTCCGGCCGCCTTGGGCCTGGATCCGCTTCGTCAGGTACACGTTGATGTCGTCCTGCAGCCTCGTCACGTACCCCCGCAAGACACCCATCGCCGTGTCCGCAGACAATGCCGCCGGCCGGTCCTTGTCGACGTACTGCCCGCCCGTTGACTCCAGCAAATACGGCGACGGCCCCGTCGTCGTCCCGTCCGCCGTCAGCTCCGCCGGCGCCAAGCCGTCCACCGTGAACGTCGCCGTCGTCTCACCCGCCACGTACTTTGCGCTCGGAAGCCTCGTACTGCCCTCCATGGTCCTTGTAGCTGTCCGTGTTTCCTCCACTGGCCTTTCCGGTCCTCTCTGTCCCCTCCGTCCCTGCCTACCCGTCTCCGCCCCTCCAGACGTCTCTTCACCACCTCTACCGGGGCCCCTGCCGGCCCGCGCGCCCGGGTAACTTTGTTCGCGTTTGAAAATTTTTCAGAGCGTGAGACGGCCAGAGGTGGTGAAGAGACAGAGACAGAGAAGGCTCTGAAGACAAGAGGAAGAGGAAAAAGAAGAAGAGATATAGAGCAGCAGCAGCAGCAGCAGCACGGCACAGCACAACACAGCACTCAGCACCATGGCATTCACCATTGTGATCGACAACGACCTCCATTTCTCTCTGCTCGAGCTCGCAGCGATCCTCGACCTGGAGTTGAAGTCCCAGGACCACCACTACAAGCCGCTTTTCCAGAAGCTGCTTGACGAGAAGAAGACGGGCGAGATCGTCCAGCAGCTTGCCGAGGTGCAGAAGTACTTTCTCAGAAGCTTTTCGAAGAAGTCTTTCGAGCCGTCCGTGAACCTCTACATCCACATTGTGAACCTCGTTGCCGGAGAGGGAAGCGCCGGCAGAGCCACCCAGATCGAGCTTCTCTCGGGCCTGAGGGCACACATTGACCCCCACAGTCCGGAGAACGCAGACGTCCTCGCCAACTTAGAGGTGCCTGCCGACGTGATCCTCGTGTGCCTCACCAACATCTTTAACTCGCTTCCGATCTCCTCGGCCGCCAGAGTCGACGCACTCGCCGCCATCGTCGCCATCGTCGTCAGCAAGAAAGTCTCGGGAACCATTGGAAACATAGCCAAGCACACCGTGGAGTGGCTCTCCGCCGTCGAGGGTGCCGATGCTGCCAAGGTCGCCGGCTTGGTCACCGCCATTTTCAACCAGTACGTCGCAGAAGACGAACAGAACGCCATCAGGTTCCTCCAGGGCGTGATAGCCAGCTACAAGATACCGCTGGACTCCGCCGCCCTCGTAAACTTCTTTGCCAAGCTGCTCAGCTCCACCGACATCTACGACATATCGAAGTACGAGAACGCGTTCGATTCCACTAGTGACGCTTCCTTCTCCAAGTTGTTAAAGCTCTACGTGACCGGCGACAACAAGTCATACTCCGCCGCCAAACAGGAATTCCTCTCAGCTTCATTTGCAAGCCAAATCAACTTTGCTAACCTAGACTCAAACTTCCAATCTCTCGCCATCCTCAACTACTTGGCATCCTCCGTCTCGGACTCAAACTCCTTCTCATACAATACCATTGCCCAAGACTTGAGCATCCCAATAGACGAAGTTGAATTGAAGCTGATCACTTTGATCTCCCAGGGCCTCATTGCAGGTAAGCTGTCGCAATCAACAGGCTCAGTCGTCCTAAACTCAATCAACTACTCTGCTCCTTCCTTGTCATCCAAGACAGACTTGGTCAACTGGAACGAGATCGACACTCTCCTAGGCTCCTGGAGCGAAAACGTTGCAAATTTACAGTCCATCGTGCAAACCTTGATAGTCAAGAGAGGAAAGAGAGTCAACGCTCCTCCTGTTATCATGTCTTTCCACCAGCAGAAACTGGAAGCAAAAGAAGCCAGAGAAAAGAAAGCCCAACAGGCCAACAACTCTGAAGCTTCCACTGCCACCACCGACGCTGCAGAAACCGTTACTTCTTCCGATGGCGCAGAAACCGAAGCTGAAGCCGAGAAAGTCGAAGCTGCTTAAGTCTGATCCATTATATACACTTTGTCATATATATATTCATCTATATATATAACTCTCCCACCTTATGTTCTTCAAGATCTCGTATATAGAATTCGTTATCCGTTATAACCAACTTATTAGAAGCAAAGAACAATTCACGTGCAAGTGTGCCTATCATCACTAATACTTCACAAAAGCTTTTTTCGTGTCTGCGATCCTAACGATAGCCACTAACGCAGCAGACCCAAGACAAATGACACCACAAAATATAGCAAGCTTGTCAAAACCTTCTGTGGTGTTGACACTACCCTTCGGGATAAAAGTCCCACCAATGATAGGGCCTAAGAAATTTCCCAATCCTCCGAAAACAAAGAAAAACGACAAGTATGAAGGAATATCTTTCCCACCGAAAAGTTGGCCAATGATGGGAGGAAATAGAGCAATCGGGACACCTGTAGCACACGACCACAATACGACAAATGCTATGATTACTGCCGATTTATTTGCCGGAATCCACATTGCCAAGGGGAAAATCCCAGATAAAAGCAATGCTGGAATAAGCATGTTCAGCCGTCCGCATTTATCTGCAACAAATCCAGGCAATACCCTGAAAATGCATGCACATGCATTGATAATAGCAACAGGGTATTGCTGGAAATTGGGATCAACTTTTGCTCTCATACAAAATAAGTCGATGTAGAAAAATCCAGGGAACAATGCAAGTAAGAACAAAAATCAAGCAACACTGACAATGAGGTATCTCAGATTCAAGAGCACTTTGAAATTAACACGACAGAAGTTTTCATTCTCGAGCTTTGGTCTTGGCTTGACTCTAGGTCTTAAGAAAACAATTGCAATGATTACCATCGGAATATATATGAGCCCAATTATCCTGTTGGCCCATCCGAATCCAACCTTGTCGATCAAGTTTCTTATCCCAATTGGCCAGTAAACACCTCCCAAACTTGCACCTGCAGTGATGACCCCTTGCGCAAGAGCCTTTCTTTTATCAAAGTACTGGAAAGTGACACCAGTTGCATGAACATACATTATTCCGGATCCCAATCCAAACATCAACCCTTGTATGACGAAGATTTCTGCTACCGTTTTGGAGATAGACAAAAACATGAAAGACAAACACGCCAACAATCCCCCCACCGCAACCACAAGCTGTGGACCAACATATATCATAGAAATCGTCGAAGGAAGAGCCATGAATAGTGTCAATCCTGCTTGCAATGCCCCAATTATTGATAAAACATTGGAAGGAACGTGCTGGTACTTTTCTTCATAGTAAGTCTGATACACACCATATGAATTACACATCCCAAATGACATTGACATGATACTGGCAGCTGCACCAACCACGAGCCAAGCCTACAATCCCCCATCTGGAATTTGCTCCTTTTCATCCAAGTGATTTTTTGCACCTTCGATGTCCATCATCGACGATTTCTCATCGGTGGATTCAGGCCTCAGTAATGATCTTCCCATAGCTGTCGTCACGGATCAACAAATCATTGTTTCAACTTACCAAAAGCTTGTTGTAGGTATGAAAAAAGGGGCCTAATCTGTTTTTTAAATAAACAGGTCATTGCCATGTAAAGCATCATCATTAGACGGCTTCCAGCTCGTACATCACAGTGGAAACTGCATATTTGCGGAAAAATGTCCCAAACGGGAAAAATGTCCGGCTATTCACCTTTTGGGTAGCAACATTGAATGGGGAGAGCTGATGGGCATCGAAACCATTTTTTCTTGTATGAAAAGCCTCTATGATTATAACTTTTTGAAAGTTCTTTTAATTGAATAAAGGCAATAAGCTTCAGAGAGTAAAATCGGCATTTTATCCTTTTGAGGCTTACAAATAATTTTGACTGTAAAAATGATTTTAACCTCTACAAAAATTCGACTTTTTTACACTTCATAATACATTCTTTGAGTTATGAACAGCATTACCTGCGATCAAAAATAAGTACTACAAGACGTTGCAAACATTGCATATCTTTTACTATAGTATCTACTCAGGTACAATCATTCCTCTTCACCACAACATAATCAATGTCGCGACGGAATCACATCTTCATGTAGAGAAGATTGTCTGCCTTTACTATATTATAGTATGCTTTGCTATAGAAAGTATAAAGAATGTAGCAATTTTTCTAGGCAAATAGGGCAGGATAGTTGACTTTCCAGAAGTCTTCCTGTATCAACTCTTCAATCGACGTATAGCTGAGGATAACCTGGCCCTTTCCATCTCTCACCGAAGAATTATCTATTTCGTCTAGATCGTAATACCAAATTTTCTCTATTCCCATCTTTTTAATGTATTCCAACACTATTTGGTAGTTTAGTCCAACTTGATCATCACCATGGGAGTCGTCACTTAAAACGAACTTCACACCCTTAGATATCATTAGTTGCATGATGTCGTTCTTAGGATAAGGTGTATCCCAACCTTTACGTATGGCGGATGAGTTCAGCTCCACAGTCAGTCCAAGCTCTACAATCAAATTAACCGAGTCCTCAATGAGTGCCCATACTTCTGGCCAGTCTTCTTCGATGTTGATCCCTAGCTTTTCTTCCTGTGTTACTTTAACGGTCTGAAATTTGATTTCTCCATTTTCAACATTCTCCACCTCGATCTCTGTATTGGCAAATAGTCGAATCAAATCAAAATGGGCCACCACTTCGGGTTTTAGTTTGCGGATCATATTACTAACCAGTTTAAAGTATTCTCTATAGAGACCACGAACCCCATCGCACTCTGTGACTGCTCTGTCCCATGTCTGCTGATCAAAATCAATGTCCGTTCCATTGACGTGATGCACACTTCCCACAATAAGGTCTGCATCAATGTCTTTTCTCAACTGTAAACAAAAGTCTAAATGTTCCTCATTGACGCCTCCTTCGCTCTCAAATCCTACTAGTAACTTGGTTCTTCCAGGGTTTGAGTTAGAGTTCAACTTTTGCTGATGTGCTCTAGCAGATACGACGTAGTTTTGAAATTGGTCCATCAAAGATTTAGGACTCATATTAAGTTCTAGTTCTTCTGGATAAAGAAACTCCGGCGATAGTCGTGGAACATGCTCGGTAAGACAGAAAACTTTGAATCGCTTGTTCTCTGCAGTTTTGATGACCGAATCCAGAGTATCATGGGCATGCTTGCAGAAGCTTCCGGAATGGGAGTGATGAGAATATGGCATCTTCTAATGCAGATATAACAGTGGTTTCGCAAACTAGCTATTAGAATTCTTACTCAGGATATCAATATCATGCTACTTATGCCAAAAGTGTGTGTCAACAGAAGCTGAAATCCTTATACAATATCGCTTCGCTAAGCACACCGAAAAAGAATGAGACCTGAGTTTACGTGTGAATATCTAATCACACTTTCTACTCTGGGTAGTAGGGTTTTTCGTCAAAGTTCATTCTAAAAGGTTATATATAAAACATTATGTACAAGGAAAAAAAGAGGCAGGTACGACCACTTACCTCTTTACCCTTTTATATATTGTGCTAGGAGTTTCCCGAGAGGAGTTTGATAGATGATCAGAACCCATATCTTCTCAATCTTTTACGTCTTTCTTCCTGATCACGTTCAGCTCTCCATTTCAAAAACATTCCCCAAAGGAATCCAACCCACATACCACCCAAGTGTGCAGCGTAGTCAAAGTTTCCCCATCTCAGGACGCATCCGGCGACATTGTATAATGCAAATAGACCCGCTGCCACAGATGCTCCACCTGGAATCGGAATGAAGAAGAACGAGATCCCTGCGGCAGGAAACATCGTAGCAAAAGCGGTGAAAACACCGGAGATTGAGCCAGATGCACCCAATGAACGACCGAAATAACGGAAGACCTGAGAATAGGCAAGGGAGAAGAATGATGCCCATGCACCAGAAATCAAGTAGAGGTTAGTGAAACCGGTGACACCAAGCATGGAGATCATGGAACCAGAAAAGGAATACAAACATGCCATATTCACCAAGATGTGGAAAGGCTCTTGGTGGGAGAACGAGGATAGAATCAGAGACCAGTTGGAATGACGCGTGAGAGCGGATCTGTCCATGATGAAGTAGTTCTCAAGCGTCTTGTAAAGGAATGCGTTGGAATAACGTATCTGCCAAAGTCCAAAGACAACCGCATTGAGTCCGATGATAGTCCAGATCAGCAGCTGTGGGTTTCTTTTAAACGCCGCCAAAGGTGTGTAGTCAAATAGATATGGCATTGCAAAATAAGAGATTACTGTGAATATTGTGACAAATATGAATGGTTTGACAATGTTATTTTGAACATTATTGTAGTTTGGTTCTGAACGAGAGTACCCGTTCCTACCCAACTGATTGAACGTGGCCAATCTCTGCTGGATTATAGGCTGAATTTGTTTAGAACTTGATTTTGCATGGAAGTTGCTCAAACCGAACTTAACTGGCAAAGGCTGAACCACCTTGCGCCAGCTGTGGAAGAGCCTGGTGGTTGTTTGGCTGTAGTTTTGCCCTCTGATAGCAAGTTTGGCACACGTCATTGCATTTATTTTTGAGCTCAGTGGAACGCCACCGAGGAAGGAACTGACAGATCCCGCCGGGGTTGCCGCTCTAACAGGCAGGAGACCTATACGAAACATTTCTTTTCGTTGCTATTCGAAGATCTGTAGTCGATGTATTGTGGGCAAATCAGCAATAATCTATAAAGGAACAAAACTGCACAAAACGTTTCTACTACCCATCTTAAATACAGTACCCGCTTCTCGCCTCCGGACGGGAAACGAGGCCGCCCTTTACCGCTCTCGACATGTTTACTACTCCTGGAACGAGAAGTAGTTGAAGGGGAAGTTCCCTGTCGCTCCGTCCTTAACTAGCTGTCCTTTCCACCACCCCGTGGGGCTTTCCTCCAACACTGTCACGTAGTCACCCTTGTGGAAGGACAAGTCAGTTTTTCTTTCCCCCTCGAAATTGTAAAGTGCTTTCCCCATTTTGGAGGTCTTCAAGCACAACACCAATTCTTTTCCTGCATCTTCAGATGGTGTGACGTTGTACAAATTGGAGTAGTGGTTGAACAGTTGAAGAGATTCTAACTTTTCACATATCTCCTTCTGTGCTTCTTTCACCTTGCGGGTGTTGTTTTCGAAGTATATGTTATTGAGATCGATGTTAAGGAAATACCTTTTGGTAAGACTGAAGGAATCAAACATCGACTTGTAAAGATCATGCAAGTGGAAGAAAATTATGACCGAAATACACTTGGCAATTTCGTTGCTTAGGACAAGAAAGGATGGAAGCTCTGCTTTCAATACGTTGTTGAGATTGTCTAGCTTCTCTCTCGATTCTTCGATCTTTCTCTGGTTTTCGAAGATCCTCTTGTATTCTTTATCTAACAACTGCGGTTTTTCCTTCAACTTCTTATTGTCCGATGTATACTTCCTTAAGTCCAATTCGAGGTAGCCCTTTTCTTTAAACACTTTTTGTATATTTTTGACGAGTTTTAGATAGTCGGTCAAAACATGATCGATTCGACTTTTGAATTGTGACACTCTGGAAGCAACGTCAACTTGGATCGGTTTGACAATAGCAGAAACCTGGATTTTTTCGGCACCGATTATTTCCTCAAACTTCACCAGCATCAGAAACAAATGGCCCGTGAACTCGTTGATTGAAGACTCATGCCTTCTAATGGCGTCCTGTAGTCTTTCGTAATGTTGAATGGCTTCTTTAGCGTGCTGAATTTGCGCTTTGGTCAAACCGTCCAGATCATTCACAGCATCATCGTGTCCCAGGTTAAACTCGGTCAGTACCCGTTCTTTGAAAAGTTGTGGTGCCTACGAAAAAAGATCCGGTATATGAATTAGTATCTAAACCTATGATAACACTACTACATTCGTCTCTACGATTTTTTTCTTTCGTTAACTTTTACAAATGTTAAGTATGCATACCCTGGTGATTGATTTTCCCAAATCATTCCAGTCCACTTCAGGAAGAGCAAAGTTCATTTCTGGCTTATCTTATTCTTTGTAACCAAGTCTTCCTGTGTCCCAAAAAGCTGTTTCTTTGTTATCACCTCATTCTGCTCCCTTCGATTTTGTAGGATGCCCCGCGTCAAAGCCGGGCCAGGCCAATATTTTGAAATTCTGATTTTTCTTCAGCCGATAATTGTACAGTTCATTGGCATCGTTATCAAGGATTACACTGTCTAGCATACGGAGACGCTGCTGCTGATCGTAGGAACCTTCCTTCCCAGCAACGATGTCGTGCTTCATCTGTCTGACCTTGTCACGTAAAATATTTGTTAATCCCTCGACTATTTTATTTGCGAATTCCTTATCTGTTGGAGAGTTCACAATTATAGAATGCCTCAACCTTTTGACAAGCTTGATTGCGCTGAGAGAAGCTTCAAACTTTGAGCTGTTCTCTCCAAACTTCTCAGAGGAAGAATCCCCCCCACTCAAATATGCATGTGGCTTAAGGATCAAAATTGCAGAATAGTATAGCATGATATGAATATGTATCGGAACATATTTCAATACGCTTAGAATATCGCTATCTCCAAGTACAATGTTCAAGACTGTTTCTGCAGCAGATAACGCTAATTCAGCAGAAACTTTACGACTCTCTGTAGGCGACAACTCTTTTGCCATGTCGAATTCTTCTTCGTCGTCGTCCTCATCATCATCGTCATCATCATTGGTCCTTCCATGTGCTTTGTTCTCATCTCCATTGAGCTCTTTAATATTTGCAAAAGAGCCTGCTTCACCACCAGTCGCCTCAAAAAAATCATCATCGATTTCATCGAACTTAGGTAGATTCATCCCCGTGGCTTGGAATTTTCGTACAGCAGCTGAATTTATGTGCAGCTTGGCAAAGTTGTAGTAAATCAACGTAGATTTTGAAGACCACACTGGGTGATTTTTGAAAGGACTCAACAAGACTGTCCATTGAACCATCCATTTGTCCAATTCTAGGTTTGTCTTGGAAGGCAATCCAAACGACGAAGGAGTCAGTAGGTCCCACGCATGACCACCGAATACTGCATTAATGGCTTGATGATACTCCACCTGTGAAACAAGTCGGATATCCGCATAACTTGCATTCACTAGTTCTGGATTTCTCTTTTCTATAGCAGTAAAGCTATGCACTTTTTCTGGGAAATCCACTTTCTTCTCTTCATGTTTGCTGTCTTCCTTTTCCGCATCCTCCAACAGCTCTCTGCTATTTTGCAAAATCTTATCCTCAGATGCAAACATACTTTGTCTGTTAAACACCAAAGACTGTTGTCCATCAAGTATATAGAGGAGGTACCAAAGTTTTAATCTTTCTTTTTTCGGTATTTTTGAAGTTCTGTTTCCCTTGATGTTGTGCGGGCATATCAAATTCATGGTTCGAGCAAGCTGTATAGCTAGACCGGTAAACATCTGATCACTCTTGAACCAAAACCCACAAAAGCATAAAGCGATGATTGTATTAAATGCCTCCTTTTCGGTATTTGGAATATCGAACAAAATATCTTTAGAGATTTCATAAATGATTTTTTCCAATGTAGGGTGCAAATGGCTAAGGAAAGGATGATGAATGGATGCAATACACCCAATGGTCGCAATCAATAATGGACATGTTGACCATATGTCGTCGATTGAATACTTGGAGATATCGAAACCGAACAATTGTGGAGAAATATTGGTGTTGAAGAAATTGAATAATTCTCTGGCGTCCTCTTTACTTAATATTCGTTTCAACTGCGCAATAGGGTCAGCTTTCTCAAGTTCCTTCAAGTCGTCAGCAGTTTCCAAGTTCTCGGGGCCATTTATCGACAGATACGGCTGTCCTATACTAGCAGTTAAAGCTTTATGATGGCGCTTTGTTGCGGAAGATTCGGTGCTCTCTATATCTCTTTTCCTGCTAAACTCATCATTGTTGAACTTGTGACTTTCAGTCAAGAACCGCTGTTGTTCTGGTTGCGTCGAGTTGTGTGTTTGTGTTTGTTGGTTTTGTAACAGAGATAGTATTGCTCCAAGCTTAGATCCAAAGCCTTCCAGCCTTTCTTCAACTGAATTTTCCCAGCTGTTGAATCCAGACGTGGGTATTATTGCATTTGACACATGGTTCGAAGGAGGGGGAGTTAGCCCGGTGCTGGAAGCCGGATGGGAGTTGGAAGACGAAAGAGATGATGCGGAATGAGAAGGATCGTTCTGGCTTCCACTGCTGTTCCCATTAATAGGGTTCAAAAGTCTTGGAATACTTTGCAGCTGCTCACTTCCGGAAACATTTGGTCTGCCTCTTGGTGAGTGATTGTTTGGCTTTATTGCAGGCAAGGGATTCAGTATTCTGTTGATTGGAGGAATACTTTCATAACGCACTGGTTTTTCTGTTACGCCTGCGCCCGCCTTGTTACTGAGAGAGGAGAAGGAAGGCAAGTATGGTGGGTTTTCAACATGACCAGTGGCAAGAATAGGTGGATGGTCCTGGCTTATATGATTTTCAGACTCACTGGCAACCTTATAACTGGCGACTTTGTATTCGTAAAGACACTGCAAACCTTGTGCTTTGCATCGTCTGCACGCTTGGTCATGCTCCTCCTTGATACATTTGATCTTTGACCTTCGACAATTTGTGCATGCCTTTGGTCGACGTGACTTATCGTTCGCCTTGGACTGCTGGGCAGGATTATCGATGTTGTTAATTGTGTTTGCACCTTTGTTTTTGTTTAATGTGCTGTCTGCCGGTGGGTGGGTCGGGCTGACACTGTCCATACGCTCGGCGCCAAAGTTTGGTGCTATCGGAATCTGTCTAGGGGGTGTCATTTGCGTGCTTGAGTGAGCTTGGAAGAAACAAGACTGCCTCTTCTGTGTCTGGAGCCCCTAGGAGAGTATCTCTCTTCTGTTAACATGAAAATAGCCAGGAAAATGGTGAGGCTAAGAGCGGAGAAAAAAGCAGGACCGTTTTCTACGTTAGCGATAAAGCGAGGCCTTCTCCATATTGTCTGTGTTTTGACACGCCAGAGTGAGACTGTTACTGGCACAGAAGACCAATTGGATAGTGAAAACATGCAGACATTTTTTGCAAAGGGCCGGACGTATGCCGTTTTAGGTGCGTCGACATCTCCGATGAAGTTTGGGAACAGGATTTTGAAATGGTACATTAATCACGGGCTGGATGTTGTTCCGATCAATCCACGGTCAGAGCAGGTGTGTGAGTTGCGTGCCTTCAAGACGTTGAACGAATACCTTGGGTCGGTGAAGCTGGGAGGGAAGAACTCTGTGAGCGTGAGTGTAGTAACTGTTCCGAGCGTGAGCTATGAGTTGTTTCGGGAGGTGAAAGAGGCCCGGAACGAGGACAAGATTGCTGCGGTATGGTTCCAGCCGGGGTCGTTTGACGACAGGGTGGTCGACTTTGTACGAAAAGAGATTGGGTTGGGCGATGAGGGAGCTGTTATTTTCGACGGCGACCGCATCCTAGTGTCCGGAGTAAGGAGGATGAGAGCCGAGTTAGCGGAGTAGAAAGTTGTGATAGTGTCGATGAAGATGGTATTATCCACGTAAATGAACTATATCTGTATAAAACTACGCCCGGTTTTGTCTATTCCAACATTTTTTTAAAAAAGTTATACCCATTTTTCCACAAGTCGTCCTTGCCCTTATTTGCATAAGTGTCGTTGTCGGACTTGGAGCCGCTGCCACTTCCGCTGCCGCTGCTAATGACCACCTCTCCATTTTCGGTGGTGTTTATGTATTCGATGCTTTCGTGACTGAGGCCGGAGTCGCCGGTTATCGAGGAGATGTTCAGGGAGTTGAAATCCAACTCCAGGTCTCCGGGCAAGTTATTATTGGTATTATTGTCGTTATTATTATTATCATTAGTAGTGCTATTGTTGTTGTACATGTTCGGTTTGATCAGGAATTCTGTTTTCATCAGGAAGGGGTTCAAGGACTGTGTTCTTATGCTAGGGATGCTATCGCTGTTGGAATCTGCGCACTTGATAATGTGGAACATGTTCGACCGGAAGGACGCCTGCATGGCGTCGGCCCGGGATTGGCTGTCCATCGAGCTGAAGCGGAGTAGCGTTTCGAGGTTGACTGTATCTCTTGACTTCTCCTTGCCCGTGGTGGTGTTGTTTGTAGCGGCGGTGCCCGTCGTGGACACCGTGGTGGTACGGTCGATTGGGTTTGCAACGAAGTCCGTATTAATAGGGGGGATGGTGGTGGTTGTCGTTTCTGTATTGTCCAGCACGTCCAGGTCAATTATCCAGGCTTCCCAGCACTTTCCGGCTGGGTCTGTGTTGATATTATTGTTTTTGCTGTTGTTGTGCTGGTGGCCTGCGTTGTACAACCTGAGCACGATGACGACCTTTGTGTAGAGGTCTGCCAGCTTTGGGGGCTGAGATTTGCATTTGCCGTGCGTTTTCTCTCTATAGGACCTTGTCAACGCCCCCACCTTGGAGGCGACCCACTCCCGGGGGGACCTGTTCAAAAGATAGTCTTCTTCGGCAGAGTGATTTCGCAGAGAGGAGGTGTCGCTGATGACCGGGTATACGATGTTCTGGAACGAATGCTGCGAGAGAGGCACGTTCTCGAGCGGCTCCAGGAGGCCCAACAGACGCACAAAGAGGATGGTGTTCAGCACCCCGCTGAGGTAGTCGCCCAGAGACGTGTCTGCAAGCACGGCCTCGAGCTTGAACGGCGACGGAGGCGACGATGTGGCGGAGGAGGTAGACGAAGAGGATGCCGGCGTTGGTCCGGGCACCTGGCTCATCTGAACAGGTGTAGATAACTAGGGGTATGTATGGTGGTGCTTGTCGGTGGTTGTGGTTGGTAGGCTCCCTTCTGTGATGGAAGACGGGCAGAGTAGACGGTCCGGAGCTTCTTTCGGGGGTGTCTACAGCGCATGTCCGGGCTGTTCTGCGGAGTCAGACAGAGGAAAAGGGTCTGGGGGTGGGGGGGGGGGAGAGAGGAGAAAAGATCACCACATGCGCGTGGCGGTTGTCCGAGACGTGTCTGGGGGTGGGGAGGGGATTAAGTCGGGATAGACGGCTGGGTTGGTATATATATATATATATAGAGCGATAGAGGAGCAATAGAGGAGGAGAGACAAGCAACGGAGGGTCTGTGTATCAGCCTGGAGTCGGGGTGGACATTTTGGCTGGGACCGGGGTGGAATCGGAGATGGCCGGGTCGTGGTCAATATCGATGTCCGGATCGACGTCTTTATCGTCGACAGGTCCAGCGTCCCGGGGAGGGCTCGGGTTGTTGAGCTTGTCCAAGGTGTTTTTGATGATCTGGACGGAGGAGGAGAGGTCCTTGCGCATGACGTTCAAGTAGAGGTCTGAGTCGGAGATCCAAGTTTCGATGGCCCGGAAGCGTCTCGAGGCCCGCTCGCCGTCCATGCGGAAGGCGCTCTCCTGCCAGATGGAGCGCTTGATGTCGAGCCGGTCGAAGTCGGCCAGGATGTCGTTGATCTCCGTCGTGTAGAGCTTGTAGACGTACTCGAACGCGGAGGAGAGCGTTTCCCAGTTGTACTTGGGGATCGGACGGAGAAAGACGCGGGCGGGCTCTCTGCGTGAGCTCTCGACAGGCTGGAAGTCCTTCACGAGGTTGTGGAACTCGATAAAGGCGGCGAAGTTCGGGTCGTTCTGCAGCTCTGCGTCGGAGTCGGCTGGCAGCCGGGCCAGTAGCTCGGCAATGAGCGTGCTGGCCGCTGAAGCATGTGGAGCCGGCGCCGTCGGCGACGGCTCCTGATAGTCCTCTTCCATCTTCTCATGCTCGTGCTCGTGCCCGGGGTGGGTGTCCTGCAGCACGTCGTCTCCGAAAGTGGCGGCCGTGGAGTTCACGGCAATCGACGAGGGGGTCTCTGACATCTCCATTGCCGAATGGTCAGCACCAGAGGAGGCCAGCCATCACAGACGGCGGTGTCGGCAGGAAGAAGAACGGACTTGACTGAACATGAATGAACATGAACGGAGCCGAAAGGCGCCCCAACCGCCTGAGCCTCACGGTCCGTCCGAAAGAGGCAACTGCCCACCGCCCCAGCGTTAGTGGCCGCTGAGCTTTCTCTCCGTCTCGAGAAAGGCGACGGCGGCGTCGAGCCGGGTGAGCTGGAAGTGCTGGAGAGAGAGCTGGCGAGCCGTCGAGAGCGATGCCGAAGAGGGTATGGCTGTGGCCGGCGACGACGGAAGCGGAGCAGCTGTTGAAGTTGTTGAAGACGTTGTTGTTGTTATTGTTGGCGGTGCGTCGTGGTCCGGACGTCTGCGGCGGACGTGGGCCCGCTGCACCAGCGGCGAGAGCGGTGTCGTCGGGTGCCGCTTGACGCCCTGTCTCTTTTGTGGCGACGGCGTACGCATGCTTGTTGTCTGCTGTGCTGGCTTGGCTGCTTGACTACTTGCTTGCTGCTGTCGATGAGCCCGTGAAGAACCCCTGTCTCTCGGCCAATCACCCGCTTTACTCACCGCCGCCCCGCGACAGGTTTTTTCTTCTCGCCGCCTCGAGCACCGGCCACGTTTCCTTCTTCTTCCCCCGTCGTCGACACCTCTTCTTCTTCTGGGGGAGGGGGCTTGCGGGTGCTGCAGCTGCAGTTGTTCCTTCCCTAAGCATCCTAGTAGTTACATAGCACACCATGTCCAACACCGAAAGAACCTTTATTGCCGTCAAGCCAGACGGTGTCCAAAGATCCCTTTTCCCAGAGGTCCTCAGAAGATTCTCCCAAAAGGGTTTCAAGTTGGTCGGCATCAAGCTCACCTTCGCCAAGGAAGAACTCTTGAGAGAACACTACTCCGATTTGCAATCCAAGCCTTTCTTCCCATCCTTGCTCTCCTACATGATGTCCGGCCCTGTTCTCGCCACCGTCTGGGAAGGTAAGGACGTCGTCAAGCAAGGTAGAGCCTTGTTGGGCGCCACCAACCCATTGCAATCTGCTCCAGGTACCATCAGAGGCGACTTCGCTCTCGACATGGGCAGAAACATCATCCACGGTTCCGACTCTGTCGAGTCCGCCGAGAAGGAAATCGCCTTATGGTTCAAGAAGGAAGAGCTCGTCTCCTACAAGTCCGAGATGTACGGCTGGATCTACGAGTAAGCGGCGGCGTTGTTGCCCTGTGTAAACACCTCCCTCCTGTTCTATACTCCATATATCTATCTTCTAACCTAATCGAAGCCCTATTTATTCACGTCTTTTCCTTTGCTGCCGTAGTACCGCTCAGCGTTAAAAAAAAAGCGCCGTTTTTTATTCTCGACGATTTTTTCCCCCCCCCCGTTCTCGCTGCTGGGAAAATTCTCCCGCCCTGGCGACCTCGGCGTCCTTGACGTGTGCCATGGATCTCGAAGAAGAGCAGAAGAAAGGGTTGCAGAAGAGAATTAGAGGCGAAACAGTAGCAGCGACAGCAACAACAACACCGACAATCATTCCCACCACCACCACAGACATGTCTGCTTCCATAGATACGGCCAAAGTGCCCCAGTTCTTCTGCCGCCAGCCGAAATCCGTCGAGCTCATACAGGCAGAGCCCGTGTTCAGAAGCTTGCCCAACTTCCAGACGCCAGAGCCGACTGCCGATACCCGGTGTGCGCAATTCATAGCCGGCGGCAAGGCGTTTCTGTACACGCTCCCATCGGGCGTGCAGGTCGTCGACACCGTCACGGGCGAGCTGGTTGTTCATATTCCGATAGAGGACGTGTTTGAGATGAACATTTCCCCCAACGGAAACTACGTCACGACATGGTCGAAGCTCACCAAGGACCCAGCTGCCGGCGCAGACGCGTCGCCCGCCGTGTACCTAAAGAACGTCAACATCATCAACATCGACCTCCCAAACAAGACGTTCCAAATTTTGCACTCTTTTCTCAACAAAACCCAGAACGGCTGGATTCCGCAGTTCACCGCCGACGAGTCCGTCGTGTGCTTCTACCGCAACCCGTACTCCTTGAACTTCTTCAAGTTGGCCGGCGCCAGCACTGTCTTTGACTTCTCCAAGCCGTTGTACACCCTCGACTTGAAGGAGTTCGGCAAGATCGAGGACTTCCAGCTCTCCCCGGGGAAAAACCCCTCCGTCGCAGTCTTCATCCCGGGCCAAAAGGGCAACCCGGCATACATCAAGGTCTACTCCTTGCCCAACGTCAAGAGCCCGGTCTCCCAGAAGCAGTTTTTCAAGGGGGAGTCCTGCACGTTCAAGTGGAACGCGCTCGGCACCTCCCTCTTGGCCCTTGTTTCCACCGACGTCGACTCCACCAACAAGTCCTACTATGGCGAGACCCAGCTCTACCTCTTGGACATCTCCGGCCTGTTTGACCAGAAGATCCACCTCCCGAACGAAGGCCCAATCCACGAGATCACGTGGTCGCCTACGTCGAGAGAATTCGCCGTCATCTACGGCTACATGCCTGCGGTCACCACGTTCTTCGACTCGAGAGGTAACTCGATCCACTCTTTGCCCAAGGCCCCAAGAAACACCATCTTGTACTCGCCCCACGCAAAGTACATCCTAGTGGCAGGTTTCGGGAACTTGCCCGGCGACATCGATATCTTGGACAGACAGAACAAGTTCTCCAAAGTCGTGTCCTTCCAGGCATCCAACACCAGCGTGTGCAAGTGGTCGCCAGATGGCCGCTTCATCTTGACCGCCACCACCTCTCCTCGTTTGAGGGTGGACAACAGCGTCAAGATCTGGTACTTCAACGGCTCGCTCGTCTACTACAAGGCGTACACCGAGTTGAACAGCGTCGACTGGCGGTTCCAGCCCTTGACCGACTTCCCGCCCATCACTGTCTCCAAGGCTGACAAGGTCGACTGCGAGCCCGACCAGAGCGCCATCGACTATCTCAACAAACAACCGAAGAAAAACGCAGCCAACGGCGGCAAGGTCGGGGCCTACAGACCTCCGCATGCCAGAAGCAGCGCCAGCAGCAGCGGCACAGGGAGATCTCTAGCCGACTTGCACGAACAAAGAGTCGGCGGCGGCCGCTCTTTTGTCCCAGGAATGTCTCCTTCCTCCTCCAGCACTAACGTCACCACCGCTGCAGCTGCTGCTGCCGCAGCCGGCTCCGAAAGTAAGTCTGCCCAGAAGAACAGACGCAAGAGAGCAAACAAGAAGAACGAAAACGAGTCTCCTGCCTCCTCTCCTGCGGCCGCAGCGCCGGCCGCCCTCAACACCCCGGCCACCGCCGAGTCGCTCGTCGTCGGCGGCGTCTTTTCCATCGAGGAGAAGAAGATCCGGAACCTCTTGAAGAAGCTCCGTGCCATCGAGTCCCTCAAGCAGAAGCAGGCGAACAGCGAGCATCTCGAGGACACCCAGGTGTTGAAGATCCAGACCGAGGACGCCGTGCGCAAGGAGCTCGAGAGTCTCGGCTGGAAGGGCGACGAGTAAGTCTCCTCACCCCTCATCCCCATTATAACCTCCATCTCCCTGTATAGCTGTGTATCCCCCCGTACCCGCCACCATATACTATCTATAGATACATATCATTTTCTAACTTATCCTCCCCAGCTGATTCATGTCACGCCCACACAGAATTACCTAATCCGGTGTCTGCGTCGATCGGTTCACTTTAACCTTTTTGCGCCGATCGGCGCAAGGCACTTTTCAGCCAATGAGCGGGCCGGAGGCGAAACGACCACGAAAAAGGGGAGGAAACGAGGGCAAGAGGAGGTTGCTGAGCGCAGCGCAGTGAGCGAGCGGGAGAGTGGGAGACGGGCCAGAGGTGGTGAAGAAGGACGGGTGTGTTGTTTCTGGGTATGGCAGAGAGAGGGAAGCGGGGCCTGGACAGGGAGTGAAGCCGTTCGCCACACAACATACACAGACACAATGTACAGACTTGGTGCCCAACAGATCGCTCGTGCTTCTTGTGCACAAGCAAGGTATGTACCACCCTCGTGAAGAGAGGCCAGAGGAGAAACGAGAGGAGCCAGAGAGAGGAGAAAGCAACAGCGGCGTGTCGGCACGGTGCTGCCGAGTCGAACGAATGATTTGAAGCGGCAGATTGCGTTGACAAGTGGAAGGGTCAGTTGCTGTTTCCCTTGCCCCTGAAAGATGCTTGACGAGAATGGAATACTAACATACTTAAACTGCGACATGCAACGTGCAAGTCATTTGCTGCTACTACAGAAACTATGCTACTTTGAGAGAAATCGAAACCAGATTAAAGTCGATTAAGAACATCGAGAAGATCACCAAGACCATGAAGATTGTTGCCTCCACCAGATTGGGTAAGGCTGAGAAGGCCATGACCTCCTCGAGAGTCTACCACGAGTCCGACATCGACTTCTTCAAGACTGCCGAGACTGCTGCTCCAGAGGGCTCCGAAAAGACCTTGATCATCGCCATCACTTCCGACAAGGGTTTGTGTGGTTCCATCCACTCCCAGATGGGTAAGAAGGTCAAGGCTGCTGTCAGCGAATACCCTACTGCAGACATTGTCTCCGTCGGTGACAAGACCAAGAACCAGGTCTTGAGGTCTAACTCCGACAAGCTCGTTCTCTCCTTCAACGGTGTCGGTAAGGAGACCCCATCCTTCAACGAAGCCTCCCTGATTGTTGACGAAATCACCAAGTTGGGCGACTACGACAAGATCATTGTCCTGTACAACAAGTTCGTCTCCTCCGTCTCCTTCGAACCTTCCGCCGCCTCCATCTTCTCCAAGGAGTCCATCGACGCATCCACCAAGTTGTCCGTCTTTGACATCGAGGACGACGACACCACCGGTGTCTTGGCCAAGGTCGCCTTGACCAACGCCGTCTTTGCCGGTATGGCCGAGGGTTACGCCTCCGAGATCTCTGCTAGAAGAAACGCCATGGATAACGCCTCCAAGAATGCTGGTGACATGATCAACAAATACTCCATCTTGTACAACAGAACCAGACAAGCCGTCATTACCAACGAATTGGTCGATATCATTACCGGTGCCTCCTCCTTGGACTAGTGCTGATGGTTCACCTCTATTACTGCCCCCCACTCCCCACTACCTATTCCAACATTACGACGACTCTGAAATTATGATAACTATGATTACACTTGGCTGACTCGTCCGTGGCCTTTGCCCGGCCGACTGTCCGGCACGTTTATTATTTATTATATCACACTATGTTATGTCATACATATCTTATTTATTTATTTATTTCCATGTGTAAGTATCTGTGCATTGAATGTGTATAAAACCTACACGTGTGTCCACCCACCGGCTCGCACCCCGGGCGCCTCCTTTCCACTGCGTCGCCGACGCCATCGGCCGCCGTCAGCCCACCCGGAGCTGCAACTACGTGTGACGTCCCCGAGCACCCCCCCCACGCTCGCCCCGGAGTGTTGGCTTTGCTTCACCACCTCTGCTACTGCCGTAACCGCCTGGACGGATCGTGGTTCTCTGTCCCCTGATGGCCGCCCGGGGCTTCCTTTTCTTTTCTCCTTGCCTTCCTTCTCTTCTTCTTCGCCTCTGCTGTGTTCAATTGCTTCTTGTGACACAGCTTGTTCCTTCTATCTGTATTCCAACGAAACCACACACACACATACACACAATGTCTTTAGCAAACAAACTATCAGTCAAGGACCTCTCGATCGCAGGTAAGAGGGTCTTCATCAGAGTCGACTTCAACGTTCCTTTGGACGGCGACAAGATCACCAACAACCAGAGAATTGTTGCTGCGTTGCCAACCATCGAGTACGTGTTGGAGCATAAGCCTAAGTACGTTGTGCTTGCCTCCCACTTGGGCAGACCTAACGGTGAGGCTGTTCCGAAGCTTTCCCTTAAGCAGGTGGCTGCGGAATTGGAGACGCTTTTAAAGAAGAAGGTCATATTTTTGAACGATTGCGTCGGTCCTGAGGTCGAGAAGGAGTGCGCTGCTGCACCAGAGGGCTCTGTCATCCTCTTGGAGAACTTGAGATTCCACATCGAGGAAGAAGGTTCTAAGAAGACCTCCGAGGGTAAGGTCAAGGCAGACAAAGCTGCTGTAGAGAAGTTCAGAAAGCAATTGACCGCCTTGGCGGACGTCTACGTCAACGACGCCTTCGGAACGGCCCACAGAGCACACTCCTCCATGGTCGGCTTCGAATTGGACCAGAGAGCAGCAGGCTTCCTCATGGCCAAGGAGTTGGAGTACTTCTCCAAGGCCTTGGAGAACCCGGTCAGACCATTTTTGGCCATCTTGGGCGGTGCCAAAGTCAGTGACAAGATTCAATTGATCGATAACTTGTTGGACAAGGTCGACATGTTGATCATCGGCGGTGGTATGGCCTTCACCTTCAACAAGGTGATAAACGGCACCAGCATCGGCCAGTCCATCTTCGACAAAGAGGGTGCTGAGATCGTTCCTAAGTTGATGGAGAAGGCAAAGAAGAACAACGTCAAGGTCTTCCTACCGGTCGACTTTGTCACTGGTGACAAGTTCGCCGCCGACGCCACTGTGGGCCACGCCACCGTCGAATCTGGCATCGCCGACAACTTGATGGGTTTAGACGTTGGTGAAAAGACTATCAAGGAGTTCGAAGGCGCTATCTCCCAGGCAAAGACCATCGTCTGGAATGGTCCTCCAGGTGTTTTCGAGTTTGAAAACTTCGCCAAGGGTACCAAGTCCATGTTGAATGCATGCGTCCAGTCCTGCGCCAATGGCAACATTGTCATCATCGGGGGTGGTGATACCGCCACTGTTGCCAAGAAGTTCGGTGCCGCCGACAAGTTGTCCCACGTTTCCACTGGTGGTGGCGCCTCCTTGGAATTGTTGGAAGGTAAGGAATTGCCTGGTGTCGCCTTCTTATCAGATAAGAAATAGGAATTTGAGCATTGAGCTTTTTTATTATAGTCCTTAATTACATATAGCCGATTGTGTGTATATACATAACTTTTACCATGAGTCTACTTACAAACTCTACCATCTTAACTGCTTGCTTGCCCACTTGCCTCTTGCGGTACTGGAGAAAAGATCTAGAGCTTAGAGTATAAATTTGTTCCATTAATAAATTAATAGACGTAAAGGTTCAAAGAGAATGTGGAAATTGTGGGAGAAAAGATGAAGAAGCCGAAATGAAACACAGATAGAAGTAAAGGCAGAAGAAGCAGCGGAGGTGGAAGTAGAATTGGAAGTCAAGGGTAATTAGAATTAGAACATGTAGAAATGAAGGGTAAAAGAAAAGAATATAAACACAGCATTAACACCTAACGTCTGAAATCAGGCATTTTCCCGCTGTGATTTAAGTACCTTTTTCTGTGATTCAACGCTTGGGCTTAATTTTTTTGGTTTTTTTTGATTCAGGTCTTGCTCATTGTAATTATGTTCCTGTGTTTCACTTAGAGCCTTCGTTTTTCTTAGTCGTGGACTCCAAGTACTTGTACTGTTCCAGTACTTCGGAACACACACGGTCTGAAGTCAAGTCTTCGTTGGAGAAGTTGATGAACTCGAGTTTTTGCTCACACAGAAGATCCTTCATGAATCCCCACATGCGAAGTTCAAAATCGTACTTGGCGTCATCGATGAATCCTTCACCGAATAAGCGGTTTCTTTCCTCCGTGGCAGCATTATAGATGACGTCATCCTTCTTTAGACTCCATGGATCCATCTTTGGGAAATTGGCGTGCACAAAGAAGTAGTCAGGACGATCTTCAATGTCTTCGGTGCTGTCGGCATATTTGTTGAACAATTCATAGTCTTGAGCAGCGTCGAATTGACCCATTGCACTACCGTGGAAGTTACCATCCCTGAATCTACCTAATGGAATAACATGTTTCTTGACCGCATAGTAGCTTTCACCCAAGGCATGGGCAGCAGCAAGGAATGTTTCCTTATCACCTTCACCGGCTGCACCTTGGGAAAGTAATGGATAGTAGTAGTCAGGACCGTAAGTGTTGTAATACAATGAGAGGACCAGAGACTTGAAATGCTTCTTTTTGGAATACAGGACTTGACCAGATTCACTCGTTGGATCAGGCATCGTGTGATCTAATTGATGGAACAACACAGTGCCTTCTGGAGCAATAGGCTTGTAATACTGACCGTATTCATGATAACCGTAATCACGACGCTTGCTTTCATCGATCTTGATACCAATGATGTCATAGAAGAAAGGATGGGTGGTACGTTTCCAGAAATCTGGCCATAGGACCATACCATGATCTTGGAAAGGGTTAGAAGAGAAAAGCAATTCCGGATCCTTCAAAGGGGTGTTATCAGCATCGAGCAACAAAACGTTCTCAAAACTTGATAATGCAAGAGCTAAACTTTTGTATTGGTAACCTTTAAAGTTGTGTTCGTTGTAAATCTTTTCACCAACCAATTTTGGTAAGTAGATACACTTGGCGTTGTAATAAGGAAGAACTTCCTCACAGATGTTCAACTCGTATTCTTCATATTTTGGAATCAAGACTTCAACAGGCAACCTCGAACCGATTGCACGTAAGTTCATGATAGAAATCAAAGTCAACCATGAGAACTTGTTTCCTCCAACATACACAATACCCTTGGAGTCCGGTTCATAGATGTTATCTGGGTACGAGTCTAGTAGCTTGCTGACCAATCTTTCATGGTGCTTCATCAAATCTTTTTTTTCATCTTCAGTGACAACCAAAAATGAAAGCAACTGGTCCTTGGTATAGAATGGAGTTTCCTCATTGTGGACAAACTGAACGCCAGAGTGGCCATCCTTGTATTCTTTTAAAGGTCCAATAGTTGGCTTCGAGTCTTTAATCAACTCGAATATCTTGGCAAATAAACTGGTACGCATTTTCAAGTTCTTGTCGGTGGCCGCCTCATTGTTGACGTATGTCATGATGGCTTTCCTGCTGTCATCCCAGTCGGCATGGAGCGCAGGGTCGAATTCGGCATTGTTGTCCATAGGTTCAATGTGACTGAAATAGTCCTTATTTTCGACCGCTTTTTCTGGCTTACTGGCATCGTACGAGTATGGAGTGTCGTCGCCAGGGGCCACTTGGTCTTCCGGCTTCACGACAGGAGCCGGTGCAAGTGCAGGTTCAGTCTGAGCATCAGGTACAGCTGCCGCTTCAGGACTCCCTTTTAAAGCACCAGTAGGCTCTGCCTTGAATGCATCATCTTTATTCCAGTTGATTGTAGACTTTATGGTGTCATAGGGTGGCTGCAACTTTTCACTGTGGTAGGTAAACACATAGAAGAAAAAGACCACGAAAAGAGCTACGATTGAAAACTTCAACATAGCAACTTTCCTGAAAATCATGTTGGATGTGTGACTACTGCTTTGTTATATGTGTTTGCTCGTTTATTCGGATCTGCGGTCTTTCGTTCTTGGACCTGTTTTTTTAGTTGCACTCTGCTATCACAGACAAGAAGCCGTGGTGTGGAATAGAATATAGGGTATTATGACACCCCTCGACGCTAGCGAACTCTCGAGTATACAGAACGCCGTGTACAGGAGACACTACAACAGGCAAACAAGAGAACAAACAGCCGGAAGGATGGCAGATAAAGCAACAGTAGTAACAATAACAACAGGAAAGAGCACGACAAAAACATGGAAGATAGTGTGCTCCCGGCCCGGGCACACCCAGCCAGGAGCGGTGCCCGCATGTCGCCCGCTATTAATACCCCGGTCAACAACAACACCGGTGACACCAAACTGTCGCCATCTTCGCGCTCAACGCGCCGCCGACGCGTCGGACGCCAACCTCGTCCCGCAAAGCGTGTTGCACAAGTTCCTGACACCTGCTCCCGTCAGGAGCCTCGTCGTGACACCGCTGGTACGCTCTGATGAGCGCCCGGGGGGTCTTAAAGTGGGCCTGGATGGCGCTGGCCTTCTCGAGACTGACCCCGCGGAGAGTCATGAGAAAGCGGATGAACATCTCCCGCACGCTCGTAAGCGCCGTCTTGCCCATGATCTCGTTGAAGGTGTTGTAGCTGTACACCACCTCCTTGTCGCTGAACTCGGCCCGCATCGTGCTGAGCAGCTGTTTGTACTCCTCCCGGGTGCTCAAGCTGCGAGGCTCCAAAACGAGCAACGTCTTGCTGCTGTAGAGCTTGTTGATGAGGTTGGTGAGGTCGCTAATGAGGGATATTGTCTGTTCCGGGTCCTTTGTGCGCATCGTGTGGAACCCGGAGTAGGTGGTGTTCATTGAGATACACGTCTTGATGGCGTCTGCAAAGGCAGAGATGTCTGAGCCCGTCTGCTCCTCGACGATGTAGAAGATGGTGTCCATGCCTGTTCGTTCCAAGCGGCACTTCTGTTCCCGATAGCGGCCGTCCAGGATTGACCCGGCAAGGTCGTCCAATCGCTTTCGCTCAAAAATGAAGTTCAATGTGGTTTCCTGCTTCGTATGGCGGTTTACTGCGATCCAGGTCCCGTCGCCGACAGGCAAGGCTCTCACCTCGAGATTGACGCCCATCTCCTTCAATGTGGTGCTGAAGAAATCACGCTCCTGCTTGGAGAAGACCTCCCTGTTGTCCAACAAGAACTTAATCTCGTAGCTCTTGCTTTTCCAGATCTGATACTCGGATCTGCCGCTGCTCTCACTGGCAACCTGCTTGATATTCGCCAACGGAGACGACATCATTGTCGTAACCGTGACAGCAGTGCCAGCCGCTACAGTGTGTACTTGTTTCCGCTTGATCGCTCCAATATCTTCCAAGCCTCCGCCGCGGAACGGGCTAGACGAGACGACACTAAGGTCACGAGTGCCGACGGCAGACCTCAGCTCGTTCGGAGAGCTGCTTGCCAAGGGATTGTTTCGCATGCCGTTGTTAATGTTTCTAGACCTGCTGGCGGGACAAGTGAATGACCCGTTTGCCGCAATCTCACCTCCTTGCGTCGCCGCCAAAGAGAGGTCTGCGTTTGATCTAGCGCCAACCGACGTGCCTTGTGCTTTCTCGAACATCTCCTTCAAGATGTCAGCTACCTCTTTGCCCAGATCTGTGAGAAAGTAGTATTTGGGCGTCCCCTCGGCAAGAACGTACTCGTTCTTGATCAAAGTGTTGACACTGGCCCACGCCGAGTGAAAATTCCCCGTCGCCGGGTTCGCTTGGAACGACGAGGTACAGTACTGCGTGGCATGCTTGACGATCTCGTTCCTCGTCATCCCGTTCTCGTGCTTGTCATAGATGCTGAGGGCCATCAGGATCGCATAGCCCCCGGAATTGATCTCCGGGATGTACCTCTTCTTTCTCGTCCGCTTGGTCGGACGGCTGCTGCCGCGTCGACTCGTGCCACTGTCGGCGTCGTCGGCGTCGTTGTTGTTGTTGTTGTTATTGTCGGTATTGCCATCGTCGTTGGAGTCGAGGCTGGCCTGGCTTCGCTTCTTGCTGGCGGACTTCCTGCTGCTCTGGCTCCCTGTGTCCACGCTGTCCGGGGCGTACTCGGGCGGCAGCTGCGGGAAGGTGTAGCCGTACTCGTCGCAGTATGACTGCAGCTTCGAGGTCATATCATTGACGAGCTTTTCTCCAAAGAATTTCAAGTCCAGCAAGGCCCGCGGATGCGTGATCGGGTTCGGATACTGCTTGAGGCTCTTCATGGCGTTGTAATAGGTATGAGCCACCCGACTTCTCAACTGGACTTTCACGTCGTGCTCGGCCTGCATCCACGCCAAAAAGAGATGTCGTAGGTCCACTGGGAGGTCCATGGCTGCCAGGTTTCTTGTCTAACACAGGATGCGGCTCTCCCCTTTGTTCCTTCACAAAACATAGTAACTAACGTTGTACCGGACTCTTACCTCTCTCCCCGTCTCCTCTTTACTTAAGCCTTTCCGACTTCCTTCGCGTACGCGTCCGAATCAGAAAAATTCATGTCACCGATTTGCCTACTTACCGCATTGGTACACATACTAGTTTACTTATATACAGGAAGACCAAGGGAGCCAGCTGGATCCAGACACAGTTTACCCCACAGCAAAAGTTCATCGTCTCATAGGCTTCACAGAGGCCTTCTCAGGCTTGTCCTTCTTCCCAAAGGCGGCGGCGTCTGCTGCCGCCCACGGGTTGGCGCCCGAGCCTTCCTCCTGTTCCTGCTCCCTCTTCTGTGCGTCGGTCTGGAGCTTGGCGTCGCTGGTGTGCTTGATCTTGTCGTGAGAGATGCGCTGGTCAGCGTCGAACCCGGAACGCTGCACGATCTTCGCAGCGCTCTCGGCCTTCTCCTGCGAGGCGGCCTCGATCTTCGACAGCTCCTTCTGGAGCGTCTGGTCGATCTTCTCCTCCTTCAGCTGCCGGTTGTACAGCTGCTCGCTGTCCCGGAAGCTCGCCATAATCTGGAGCTTCTTGATCCGCTCCTGGTCCGCAATGAGGTCGTAGATCGACGGCGGCGTACGCCGGGCGTACTTCAACCATTGCGCCCACTGGATCGGCACCTTGTCGAAGTAGCTGAACAACATTTTCTGCGGCTCGTAGGGCTGCACCAGCCGCCGGCCCCGCATCTGGCCCCGCTCGAGAAAGAACTCCCAGTACGTGTTGGCGTCGAGGTCGTACCCGACAAAGAACTTTCGCCGGAAGGGTACCCCTCTGAGCGACCGCCACCGGTAGTATAGCTGCTTCCACAAGGGGACTTTCTTGTAGAACTCCTTGAGTTTCTCGGTTCCGCTCATCGTTAAATGTCTCTTACTCTCTGCCTCTCTTCCCTGCCCCACTGTGCCTCCCTTTCCCCCTTCTTCTACCTCCTCCTGGCCCTGTCTCTTGCAGCCTTGTCCTTCCCAAGGCCTCACCATCCGCCCGCCCCGCCTGGACATTCAGTGGCTGACGTAAGCCCGCCGGCCTTTTTTCCTTCCTGATCGGGCAACTCTTCTGCCGCCACGTCGGCTTCCAGTCGGTTCTCCTGCCTGTCTGTTCTATTTTTGCACCCCATCCGCCCGGAGACGTAGACAAACCCACGACGAGACGCCGGGTAGACGCCGGGTAGACGCCAGGGAGGCGCAGACGCCAGGGAGGCGCAGACGTCCCCCCTCTTTCATGATCACTCCGTGTCGTCACTAGGTTCGCCGAGGACCGTTTCGGAGCCCTCGTCAGCAGATCCTCTCCTGCTTGCCCTGCTCCGTTCTCGTTCCTACCGACCCGGTGGAGGAGGCCTTCGATACCGTCCACAAGCCTCCTGTATTCTGGCCCTGGACTCGCCGGAACTGGAATTCGAGCCGGAGCCTCGTACTATAGCTTCTCGCCTGCCTGTACCAACGTCATCGTTACCATAGAGCCCTCTGTCCCGTCACCGTCAGCAGGGTACTAGTTCACATTACCGATACCCACAACATCGTCATCATCATCACTATTACCGTCACAGCATAGACGAAGAATCTGCATGAGGTTTCTTTTTTCTTTATTTGCCGATCGAATTGCCTTGAACTGAATGAACATCGTTGCCTCGTGGAGACTCGTGGGGACGGTGCTGGCCCATCTCGTGCTGATCCTTCAGACACTCCTCCCCCCGTCACTGGGTGCACCCTCTGAGAAAGTGACAAACTCAACTCTTTACACCCTCTGCCGCAACTCGGATTTGTACGATCTCTTGGACACCATCGTCAACTACGAAACACGGTTCAACCACAGATACCACTACGACTGGGTGTTTCTCAACGACAAACCCTTCAACGACAACTTCAAGCTCCTGGTTTCCAACGCTGTTTCCGGAACCGCCCGCTTCGGCTTGATTTCTGAAGAGATGTGGGAGATCCCAGAGTCTGTCGACAAACACGTGATGGAATCCAACATCGCTAGCGTAATGGCGGACCCAGAGGGTCCCTACCCGTATGCAGACTCGCTCAGTTACAGGAAAATGTGTAGATTCGAGTCCGGTTTCTTCCAGTGGCATCCCCTCTTACTCGAGTACGACTACTTCTGGCGCGTTGAACCAGGAGTCAAGTTGCATTGTGACATCACCTACGACATCTTCAGGCACATGATTGACAACGACTTCTACTACGGGTTCACCATTTCAATGCTCGAGTACTCGAAAACTATACCTACCCTCTTCAGCTCCTTGTGGGAAGTTTTAGACCAATCTGGCCAGCTGGGGCTTCTACACTCGGACGAAAACTACTCCAACTACATCCTCAACGTAGGCTCCAACTCGTACAGCCTCTGCCACTTTTGGACTAACTTCGAAATAGGGAACCTAAACACTTTCAGGTCCGAAGAGTATAGCAACCTGTTCAGCGAGCTCGACAAGTACAACGGCTTCTTCTACGAGCGGTGGGGGGATGCTCCCGTCCGTACGCTCATTCTCTCCTTGATCCTGAAATACCCGCAAATAACAAGGTTTAAGGATCTCGGCTATCAGCACGATCCATACCTCCAATGTCCTCAAGATCTCACCATCAGGGCTGCCAATAGGTGCTCTTGCGATACCAAGTTGGACATCACCAACAAGTGGTTCAGCTGTTCTTGGTATTTCGACGGCCTCAACAGAAGGCGTGACGGGGTTAGAATGTTGATACCTAAAAAGCCCAGTTTTTAACTGAACATGCATTCGATGTTGAGTCATCATCATCATCACCAGCATAAACATTGCATTAGCATTTGCTGTTTCTCATTACAGCACCATAGCATCTCCAAGGGACTAAGGGCACTACTATCAGACCAGCAAAAGCACATGTTTCTCATATATACCATCTAATATTCTTTCTAAAATATATTAATACTACTTCTTATTATTGATTTCGGGAAAAAAAGAGGGGGGGGGAGGGAGAAAGAAGAATGTTTCAGCCGCGTCTGGAAATTCCTCACGTACGAGTCTTCGGCCTTTTCTAAAGGCGATAATATGTATGTCACGAAACTACCGGACGGAGATATTGTCTTAGAGCGCCAAACAGGGTACGAGTTTTAAAGCAATAATGTGCCCAACATGGTGCACAAGCAGCGTTCAATCTTTGAGTATGTGTCCTCGAGAAAAGCGGTTGGGAATGACGAGGAAACAGATGTCTCGTCAACTGTAGTAAAAATCGAAGGAGGAACAATAAGGGAAGAACGCACAGAGATGTTTTGTCCTATATGTGAGTTCGAGCTCACTAGGTACACACTTGAAGCACGGTCCGTACACGTCAACCGATGTATAGACCCGCCTTTGGGGAAACAAGCCTCACCACAAAAGAAACGCCCTAAAACAACTGATCCTGTCAAGGAAGCCTGTTCCGAACCTGTCATAGTACCATCTGATATCATAAAGCAAGAAAACACTCAAGAAGTGATGGAAGAACAAATTCCTCTTGGAAACATCAACTCAGAATCAGCTTCAGAGCAATTCAGCCAACCGGAAAAAGGGAAAAAAAGGCGAAGGTCGGGGAAGGTCAGACCTCCGATACCAGACCACAAGATTCTATCATTCCCCTCAGCCGGAGAAGAAAATGTTATTGCTGTTGACGCCTTCTGCTATTCTCCCCACGAGAAGATCAGTATTTATTTGTTGACGCATTTCCACTCGGACCACTATGGTGGGCTCTGTAAGTCCTGGGACAATGGCGAGATCATAATATGCACTCCGATAACGGCACGGTTGATGCAACTCAAATTCAAGTTCCCACAGGAGAGAATGTTCATTTTGGAAAAGTATGATGTACCCACCAGCATTCCAGGAACTGACATACAGATAACTGTATTTGATGCCAACCATTGTCCCGGAGCTGGGATCTATGTCATCGAATGCTCAGGAACCAAATACCTACACTGCGGAGATTTCAGAGCTAACAGCGACATGATAGATAAGTTGATAGCAATATACCCTTCAGGCTTCGACAGATGCTACTTAGATACCACCTATCTTGATCCAACTTACACGTTTCCGAACCAGAGCGAAGTTGTCAACAGCACGAGTGCTTGGATCAAACAAAAATGTGCCGTCCACAAATCGAAACAACAGCGAGTGGTTGATTTCTTCAAATCCCATGCTGCTCAGAGCTTCGATACTTCTGAGTTCTTGGTCGTTATCGGGACATACTCAATAGGAAAGGAGAAGCTCGCACTAGGGATTTCAAAAGCTCTGAACACTCACATATTCTGCCCGAAAGAAAAGTACGAGATCTTGAAGCAGTACGAATGGGACGAACTCACCCAAAGGTTGAACACCGACGACGGGATGAATTGCGGAGTTCATCTTCTCCCTCTAGGGAAGACGAGGAAAGATATGATGGTCGACTACCTGAAAAAATATTCCTCTAAATATAAGGCAATCATGGTAGTAGTGCCCACGGGATGGACTTTCGGCTACGGTGCAAAGCGAGGTGGCGGTAACAGTGCCGAAGTCACGCCTGTGAAAACGCAGATCGAGCAAATGGTCGATTCATTTGAACGTGGGTTCAACGTAGGCGGCAGCCGTGGCGATTTTGTGACCGTGCGGAAGATACAGGTCCCCTACAGTGAGCACTCCTCATTTGCCGAGCTATCGCAGTTTGTACAGTGTCTCGACGTCCGAGAGTGGATCCCCACCGTGAACATGGGCTCTGTCGGCAGTCAGCTGCAACTCATCCGCCAGCTACAAAGGTTAAGGTAAAAACATTTTGGGGCCGACCGACGCAAGAATTTTTTTCCCTCCGCCAATTTTGTTTTTCTGATGGCGGTTTTGGCCGGTTCTGCTGTTGTTGATGTGTTTTTGTTCGCTTTTGGCTGGCGATTCTCCCGTACGGCCTACTTTTTCCTGCTTTTTTTCTGACGTGTACCTCTTTTTAGCCTTTTGTGACTCGTAAGAACTGGCATAGCTCGTTCCTGTTCCGGAACCCACACAAACCATTTCCCGTTGTTGGAGAACTTCAAAAGCATCATAAATAGTGTCAAGTGCTGTTAAGAAGGAAGAAAGAATAAAGCTTCAAATTTTTTGTTCTTGGCGTTGTCAGTACTAGAAACATTTTTTATAGACTAAGAGGTTTGCAATTGAAATATAGCCACCATGGATATCAGTGTACTATTGGAAAATGCGATCTTGAATCCCAACCCTGCCGACAGACAGAAGGCAGAGTTGGATTTGAGCAAACTTGCAGAAGAAAACTGGATTCAATATGTTGGACTTTTGATACAAGTACTAGGCGATGAGTCAAAGAAGACCGAAATTCGAATGTTGGCAGGCTTGAATGTGAAGAATCAATTGACATCTAAAGACCCAGCGAAGAAACAACACCAGGCTGAAAGATGGATTCAAATAGATCAACAAACAAAAACCCATTTTAAGCAGATTGCCTTGAGCACTTTGCTTTCCAATGACGATAGAGTGGCAAATCAAGCTGCGTCATTGGTTGCAGCTATTGCAGATATAGAATTGCCGAGATCTGAATGGCCTGACTTGATTGATATTATTGTTGAAAACACAAAGCCTGAAAAACCAGTCCACGTCAAAAGAGCATCGCTATTGACCATAGGTTATATCTGTGAATCTGCAGATCCAACCAACTCAGTGGTTGCAGGATACCCCAACGGTATTCTCATTGCCATTGTTCAAGGTGCACAATCTTCTGAAGAATCTTTGATTGTGAGAAAAACCGCAATCAATGCCTTGGTGAACTCTTTGGAGTTCATTGAAGCTAATTTTCAAAGAGAAGGCGAAAGAAACTATATCATGCAAGTGGTATGTGAAGCCACCACATCTTCTGACTTTGAACTACAAGCTCTTGCATTTGGTGCTTTAGCCAAAATCATGAGTTTGTACTATGATTACATGGGTGTTTATATGGAAAAGGCATTATACAGCTTAACTGTTGAAGGTATGAAGAGTAAAGATGACCGTGTTTCTTGTATGGCCGTGGAGTTTTGGAGTACCATTTGTGAAGAAGAGTTAGATATTCAAATAAACAGAGAGACCACTGAAAACCCACAGGATGACTACGTTTCTTTCAATTTTGCATTGATTGCCATTTCCGACGTTTTGCCTGTTCTCTTGTCCTTGCTTACAAGACAGAATGAAGATTTTGAAGATGATGATTGGACTGTCGCAATGGCTGCTGCTGCATGTTTGCAGTTATTTGCGCAAGATACCACCAACTATGTCGTCCAGCCAACTTTACAGTTCGTTGAAGCAAACCTTGGATCTTCCAACTGGAGAAATAGAGAAGCTGCCGTTATGGCTTTTGGCTCAATCTTGGATGGTCCAGATAGAAACGAGTTGAAAGGATTGATCTCTCAAGCGTTACCCCCTATTTTTTCCTTAATCAAGGATGAAAACTTACAAGTCAAAGATACCGTTTCTTGGTGCTTGGGTAGAATTGCAGAATTGGTTGTCGATGCTATTGATACCAACACAATGTTGCCTGAGATCATGAAGGCCTTGGTTGAAGGGCTTAAGGATCATCCAAAAGTGGCCACCAACTGTTGTTGGACACTAATCAATTTGACAGAGCAATTGTGCGGTGACCATGCTTCAAGTGATTCAACAATCTTATCTCAGTATTTTCCAACTGTCATCCCTGCATTGCTTGAAGTTTCTTCTAAACCTGACAACGAGCACTCCTCAAGAACGTCAGCTTATGAAGCATTATCCACTTTCATATTATTCAGTGCCACCAATGATATCCCATTAGTTTCTGCCATTGCGACAGAAAGTATAAACAGATTGGACTCAACGATTGCAATGCAAACTGAGTACCAAACTGGAAGAAGAGCACTCAGCGCTGAAGACAAGGCATTGCTGGAGGAACTGCAAGCCAACATATTATCCTTGTTGACAAACATAATCAGAAGAATCGGCCATGATATAATCAACGTTTCTGACAGTTTGATGACGAAATTTTTGAGTTTGTTACAAATTCAAACTGCCGACTCAATTATTGAAGAAGACATTTTCATGGCCATTTCAGCAATTGCCTCCTCAATCGATAAATCCTTTGAAACATACATGCCTTCATTCTTACCATTTTTGACAAAAGCCTTGGAAAACGTTGACTCACCAGTTTGTAACTCTGCAATCGGTTTAGTTGTTGACATATCCCACTCCTTGGGTGACTCTTTCATTCCATACTGCCAGGGCTTCATGACAATTTTGGGTAACATCATTTCCAATGTTAACATTCGCCGTGATTTGAAGCCATTGATTCTATCATGCTTTGGTGACATTGCATCATCTATTGGTAATGAGTTTATCCAATACTTGGGTGTTGTCATGGGAATCTGTTTGAGTGCACAGTCCATTCAACCAACTGATGACACAATTGAGACCGAAGAATTCATTCTAACACTTCAAGAATCTGTCCTAGATACTTATGTTGGTATTGTTGCTGGATTACACGATAATCCTGCGCCCCTGTCCAATTACTTACCACAACTATTCAACTTCCTCACCGTGATATATGCAAATCCACTGTTATGTAACAATGATACTGTCTACCGTGCAGCTGTTGGTCTATTAGGTGACATAGCACAAATTTTCCAAGGTACACATCTAGAATATTATAAACAAGAGTGGATTACCACTTTCTTAAAGAAGGCTAAAAACAATCCTAGATATTCCCAAAATACCAGAGACACAGCAAAATGGGCAAGAGAACAACAGAAGGCAATGCTAGCGATATTATGATTCCATTTGGAGTTCCATTCCTACAATTCCATTCATTTGTTACTTTCATATTTGGGCTTGTTTTTTCTTCCTTCATTTTTTCAATGAAATCCTATTTCAACATGTATCCCTTACACTTTTTAATTTTTTAAGTTGATAACTTTCTTTTTTTTAGTTGTTTATATTTCACTTTCTACATCTATTCTTTTATCTGTCCCTCTTCACTTTTCTACTTTTATTCTTTATTCCCTTTTGCAACTCCTTTTTACACTTCTTCCCTTTTCTAATTTTAACCTTTGATTTTTTGATGTCCTAAATTCTACTTTTACTTTTAACTTTCCACTTTCCAGTCCATTTTTCCATTTTAACCTTTCCTCTCTTCTCTTTTCTTCTCTTCTCTTCTCTTCTCTTCTCTTTTTATAAATTTTTGCATATAATTTTATTTATTCCTTCTCATTCTCCCCTTTTTATAAATTTTACGTTTAATTCGATCTATTTTCATGACGCCGAACAAATCTTTCTATACTCGCTCCGGTCTCGGTTATCTATGAATTCTCGCCATCTGGAAATGTGGAGTGGCGGCAAAGATACGCGTTATATCCATCTCCTTTGTGCAAAGCCTCTCAATTCAGCCTATTGTCAGTCCTAAAGGATTTTGGATATATGCTAAAACTAGAAAGGCTAAAATATTTGCAGAGAAATACTTAACATGTCAGCTTTTGCCGCCAAATCATTCCAGTCACATGATTATACGTTATACAGACCATCGTATTCGCTCGACTTCTTCAAATACATCTTCAGCTTTGCAGACTTGATTAAGAATTCTCAAGATGGTAAGAAATTGTCAATTCTAGATGTTGGTGCAGGTCCAGGAACATGCATGATTACAATCATTCCATACTTAGCGACCTTGGTTGAGGAGAAGAAAATCAATGTACAGAAGATCAGATTGGTTGTTACTGATGTTTCTTCAAACATGCTTTCAGAGGCAAAGAAGAACCTGACCGAAGTGATTAGTAAGATTGGAGATGAACATGCGAATCTTTTTGAACTAGTCTACTTTCAGGCCGGGGGTGAAGGGTTAACCGAGCTCGTTGATAAAGCATCAATTGATATAGTTATTGCTGCAGAATGTGTTCATTGGCTCAAGAGTGCAGATTGGCTCAATTGTATGCACCAAATCTTGAAACCACAGACTGGGGTACTTGCATTTTGGGGCTATGTTGACCCGGTATTTACTGGAGTTGAGAAACCCGGAGAACATGAGAAGGAGGTTGAAAAGGCGAATGAGTTTTACGAATCATTTGTTTACGAAGCAGAGGGGAAGTTAGGTGTTTACTGGCAACAACCTGGTAGAAGGAAGTTACGTGGATTGTGCAAGGAGGCTAACGTACTTGTATATGATGACACTAAGAACTGGGGCGATGTCGTTACCGTTTACAGGGATCCATTACAGGGAGATGTTAGTGTATTTGACAGACTGAGGGGCCAAGACGTTGGCTTCAAGGCTGATGACGAGGCTTTCAAATTGACAAAGACTTTCACCCTGGATCAGTTTCTCCGTTATGCGGATACGTGGAGTTCCTCACATAAGTGGAATGCAGAGCACGGTGAAAACGAGAAGGTCAGCTCTATTTTCTACAAGGGGTTAAACGAGACGACCAAATGGGAGCTAGAAGATGTGATTGAGGTTGAGTTCAAGACATACTACACACTAGCAAAGAAACTGTAGAGAGAAACGTGAATTTTGGAGGTATAACGGACCATAGTTACTGTATATGTAACAATTAAATTAGGTTAATATATGTATAAATTATATATCAAATAATATAAGTTATTTATTCAGACTTACCACCTTTTCTAGCAATCAAAGCCTTTCTGTCCTTGTCCAAGTGTAATTTGGTGATGACGACCTTAGATGGGTGGATGTTCAATGGGACGGAAGCACCGTTGGACTTTTCCTTGGTTAATTTTTCGAGTTGGATGGCGAACTTTAATCTGTAGACAGAGGAAATGGTACCTTCTTGGCCCTTCTTGGAACCTCTGACAACGACAACTTGGTCTTCCTTTCTGACAGGCATGGATCTGACACCGTATTGTTCTCTTAATTCCTTTGAAAGTGGGGCAGACATCATGACTCTTCTAGCAGAAGATGGTGCATTGAAGTAAGCCTTTCTAGACTTGGATCTAGAAGAAGAAACGTCTGTAGTGACATAAAGTGGTGGGAGGGGGAAAAGGTGAAATGTTAGTATATGAGCCTCATTGGTGAACAAGTGATAATGACAAGTCAGATGAAGTCAAGCGAAGTGAAATGAAGTCCAGTTTCATGCTAACTCTGGTGTGTTTTCTTGATGGTTTTTCCATTATGTACAGAAGATTACATTTGCATTATTTGTAGTGTACAGAGTTTTTCCAATGCTGCACCAATTCAATACTTTGCTGTCATTTCTTCGTCCCATGGAGAGAACCTTTCAAGCTGCTTGCGGGACATCTTGTGTTCTTCTGCGTTTCAAACATGCTCTGGACACTGCTGGCTATGTGTGACCCTCAGCATTTTTCATTCCTTTTTCATTTCTTTTTCACTTCGACACCAGTGCCTGGACGTCGTCTGCTGGAACAGTACATACCCTTTGAAACCTTAGCCATTGTGTGTGTTGATCTCTAGTTTGGTGATGGAAGAAGAGGAAAGGAAATAAAGGGAATCCAACAGGGGCAAAATCCAGAAGAGATTTTCAATAGTACGTGTCGATGCCTGAAAATGTTCACCAATTACTATGGCGGTGTATAGTGAGTGTTGATAATACTCCCTCTGGGGCCGGGACGGTGAGAGGGACGGAGAGACTGCGGGCAGCAGGCTCAGTGGCAGGCAGCGGGCAGGGTGTCTGACACGACGGAGCGGCAGGCAAGCGGGAGGATGCGCGCGAGACGGCGATAAAGCACGGGAGATGCGGTGCGCGGGGTGAGTGTGCGGGAGATTAAGCCCTCCTTTGGAGCACGTGTCAGACAGATGAGGGTTTGTGCATGCCGTCGATCGGCGGTTTTTTTTTTTTTCATGTTTTGCCTTCGCCTTTAATTTTTCTTTTCGTGACGCGTCTGAAAGGGAAAAGAAAAATAATATCTGATTGTTTTGCCACCCGCCCGTTTTACGTGTCGTGTTTACGTGTCTAAGATAGGCAGGCAGCCTGTAACGGATTTAAGTGTGGAGAGGGTTGCTTCCGTTTTCGTGTCGTGCTCCGTTGCGGTTTGGCGTCTGGCTCTGGCTCTGGCTCGTGCTCGTGCTCGTGCTTCCTTCCTTTCTTGCCCTCCTTGCTTCCTTCTGCTTCTTGCGGGCCCTTCTTCTTTTCTAGAGAGCTGTGTTAGATGCTTCCTCTTGACTTCTTTCCACCAGCAACAACCTCCTTCACCAACCCCACCACACCCACCACCAAAGCTAATATGAACGTTGTTAAAAGAGACGGACGCGTTGTTCCTGTCCAGTTCGACAAGATCTCCTCCCGGTTAGAGAAGTTGGCGTACGGGTTGGACACGAAACACGTGCATCCTTCCGCCATCACCCAGAGAATCATCTCCGGTGTCTACGACGGCGTCACAACGGTCGAGTTGGACAACTTGGCGGCGGAAACCGCCGCCTACATGACGACGATCCACCCAGACTACGCGACATTGGCCGCCAGAGTGGCGATCTCGAACCTTCAGAAACAGACCACAAAGAAGTTCTCCGAGGTTGTCGAACAGTTGTACAGGTACATCAACCCTAAGAACAACAAACACTCTCCTATGATTTCGACGAAAACATACGAGGTCATTCAGAAAAACGCACACGTCTTGGATAACGCAATCCACTACGACCGTGACTTCAACTACAACTACTTTGGCTTTAAGACCCTGGAGAGATCCTACCTTTTGAGATTGGACGGCAAGATTGCCGAAAGACCCCAGCACTTGATCATGAGAGTCGCCGTCGGTATCCACGGCGACGACATTGAGGGCGCCATCGAGACCTACAACTTGATGTCCAAGAGATACTTCACCCACGCTTCTCCAACCTTGTTCAACGCAGGTACACCAAGAAACCAGATGTCCTCCTGTTTCTTGGTCGCAATGCAAGATGATTCGATTGAGGGTATCTACGACACTTTGAAACAGTGTGCGCTGATCTCTAAGACCGCAGGTGGTATTGGTTTGCACATCCACAACATCAGAGCCACGGGCTCCTACATTGCAGGTACCAACGGTACCTCCAACGGTATCATTCCAATGATGCGTGTTTTCAACAACACGGCTAGATATGTCGACCAAGGTGGTAACAAAAGACCAGGTGCCTTTGCTCTCTACCTTGAGCCATGGCACTCCGACATCTTCGACTTCATCGACGTGAGAAAGAACCACGGTAAGGAAGAAATCAGAGCCAGAGACTTGTTCCCTGCATTGTGGATACCTGACTTGTTCATGAAGAGAGTTGAACAGAACCAAGAATGGACTCTTTTCTCCCCAAGTGAGGTCCCAGGCTTATCCGACGTCTACGGTGACGAGTTCGAAGAGCTGTATACAAAATACGAAAGAGAAAACAGAGGTAGAAAAACCATCAAAGCACAAAAGTTGTGGTACTCGATCTTGGAAGCCCAAACTGAAACAGGTACTCCTTTCATGCTCTACAAGGACGCATGTAACACAAAATCCAACCAACAGAACTTGGGTATGATCAAATCTTCCAACTTGTGTTGTGAGATTGTCGAGTATTCTTCGAACGATGAAGTCGCTGTCTGTAACTTGGCTTCAGTTGCGTTGCCTGCCTTTGTCGAGAGTGACGAACACACTTCCTGGTACAACTTTGAGAAATTGCACGAGATCGCTAAGGTTGTTGCCAAGAACTTGAACAAGATCATTGATGTCAATTACTATCCTGTTCCGGAGGCACGGAGATCCAACATGAGAAACAGACCGATTGCTGTTGGTGTCCAAGGTTTGGCCGACGCTTTCATGCTCCTTAGATTGCCTTTCGACTCTCCAGAGGCAAAGGAGTTGAATA
The DNA here is from genome assembly GCA_030563085.1 of Pichia sp. NRRL Y-27259. Lineage (NCBI taxonomy): Eukaryota > Fungi > Ascomycota > Pichiomycetes > Pichiales > Pichiaceae > Pichia > Pichia sp. NRRL Y-27259. The sequence goes on from JAKUBB010000014.1 coordinate 205,009, forward strand.
TCCAAATTTTCGAAACAATTTACCATGCTGCACTTGAAGCGTCCGTCGAGTTGGCAATCAAGGAGGGTCCATACGAGACTTACGAGGGCTCACCAGCATCGCAAGGTGTGCTCCAGTTCGACCTGTGGGGTAAGAAGCCTACCGACCTATGGGACTGGGATTCCTTGAAGGAGAAGATCAGAGCCCACGGGTTGAGAAACTCCTTGTTGGTTGCCCCAATGCCAACTGCCTCCACCTCGCAGATTCTTGGTTACAACGAATGTTTCGAGCCATACACCTCGAACATCTACTCCAGAAGAGTCTTGGCCGGTGAGTTCCAGATTGTGAACCCATATATGTTGAGAGACTTGGTGGAGATGGGACTATGGAACGACGCCATGAAGAACCACATCATTTCCGACAACGGTTCCATCCAGAACCTTCCAAACATCCCACAGGAAATCAAGGACTTGTACAAGACCGTCTGGGAGATCCCACAGAAGGCGATCATCGACATGGCGGCCGACAGAGGTGCGTACATCGACCAGTCTCAGTCCATGAACATCCACTTGAAGAACCCAACCATGGGCAAGTTGACTTCGATGCATTTCTACGGTTGGAAGAAGGGGTTGAAGACAGGTATGTACTACCTCAGAACCCAAGCCGCTGCTGCCGCCATCCAATTTACAGTTGATCAGAACTCTGCCCAGAGCGCAGGTTCGACAGAGGCGATCTTGAGCAAAATCAACATCAAGAAGTATGTTCCTCGGAAGCTCTCCAAGGTGCAGGACGTCGAGGCTGTTGTACCTATCAAGCCTGCTAGTATGCGTGAGGAGTTCAACAAGCTCAAGCTCGATGACGAGGTGCCACCAATCCCAGTCTCCGTCTCCTCCCCAACGACCACCGCCAGCACGTCCGACTCCTCGAACGAGGAGATAGCCGTTGTCGAAACCATCGAAACCACCACAGTCACCTCCACTGCCAACGGCCAGGAAGAAGTCGACATCTTCAACTCCAAGGTCATTGCCTGTGCCATCGACAATCCAGAAGCATGTGCCATGTGTTCCGGTTAGCACATTCATGCCACTTTATACTTTGTTTTCCCCCCTCTTTCTTCCTTTCTTCCTTTCTTTCTTTCTTTCTTTCTTTCTTTCCTCGAGTTTCTACTTATCTAACATTTCCTATTACATATTCTGGTTTCTTCTCTCATCTTTCTCCCCCTCCCTTCATCCTCTCTAGTTTAATACCACTACTACCCGTTACTTCTACAACCTGCGACACTGTCCGGGTACCTTCTAATCCCCTGCGTCCTGTCAATCCTCAACTCTATCTCTCCTACCCTGTCCCATCCCGTTGTTCCGTATCTCCATTGTCTTCCGGCCGCCGCGTCTGCATTTCTCCCCTGCCCTCTGCGCACTTGCGTTTTTTGCAGCCGGTGGCGAGCAGGCGTCTCGTGCGTGGGCTTGCGGCCGGTTGTTTGTTGTCCAGTGGTGAAGTGGCATGGGCTCAACAGAGGGCTGACAGCAGGGGCTTGGGAGCCAGCACAGGGGAGAAGAGGAGTGTAGCTACCCAAGCGAGAACGGAACAGCACACAATGGTATGTATGGTTTGGAAGGGCAGAACGAATGCAGCGGCAGCAGCGCAGTGAGGCCGAGAGAACGGTGAGGAGAGAAAGAGAAAGAGAAAGAGGGTGTCGGCCCATTGGAAAGAGTGGTTGTGGAACAGCGACCACTGGTCAATGGGGACGACTATGTTGACGTGGGTACAGAATACTAACATGATTTTCATTTTTGTGACAGTCTGACAAATTGAGCCCGGAGCAAATCGAAGAGTACAAGGAGGCGTTCTCGATATTCGACAAGAATGGAGACGGTAAGATTAGTCCTAGCGAGTTGGGCACGGTCATGAGAGCGCTTGGCCAGAACCCTACTCAACAGGAGTTGAACGACTTGGTTAACGAGATCGACTCGAACGGGAACTCGATGATCGAGTTCAGCGAGTTCTTGACCATGATGGCCAGACAGATCAAGGAGCAGGACGTCGAGGCTGAGATCTTGGAGGCGTTTAAGGTCTTCGACTCGGATGGTGACGGGAAGATCTCACAGACGGAGTTGGTGAGAGTGTTGACTACGATCGGTGAGAAGTTGACCGACGCTGAAGCCAAACAGATGTTGGAGGCTGCCGACACCGACTCCGACGGCCAGATCGACATCGAGGAGTTTGCCAGAGTTTTGAAAGGTAAATAAGTGTGTGAACAGGTAAACAAACAGACAGACAAGCAAATGAATATAAAGAAACGTATATAAATATTAGTTGTATACCTAATTAGTTAACGTACCGAACGTCGAGGAGAAGGGGCGGTCGATGGCATCTATCGTCATTAATGATCGTTTTGCTTATACAAAGACCTGCAGAGAGGTCAGAGAGGTTATTGCTATATTAGTACGACATCTATAAATTGGAACCTAGTTTCTCGCCAGGACCTTCGAAATGAGCCACCTCAGCTTCTGCGTTGACACTGTTGCTGCTGTTACTGACGCTGTCGTTAATGTTGACGTTGCTGCTACTGGCGTTGGCAAGACTGCCCAAGACGGACGCTGCCGTCGTGCTCGTGCCGTGGTGCAGAGGGAGACTGACGCTGTAGAAGTTGGATTCGAGGTACCGGGATGACTTGACTTCGTGTTCCCACGTCCACACAAAGTAGTCTGCTGGGAAGAGGGTTTTGATGCCCCATTTGAAGATGGCGAGGCGCTCGATGCGGTCGAGGGCCTGGAACGGCGGGATGGTGATCATGCTGAAGAAGTCCTTGAAGATGAGGACTCCCAAGATGATGGAGATGAGGTGGCCGAGGAACGACGAGCTAGGCACGAGGATGGCCGAAACGGCCAAGTAGAAGAGGGGCACAAGCAGGGTGGGGATGTTGTAGGAGGCGTAGATGTTTGTTGTTGGGGAGCTGATCGACTTGAGGCAGCAATGGGCGGTGATGAAGGCAAACACCCAGCCGGACGAGCCGAGGATAGCTGTGTCGAGGATGGCTTCGTTGGCGAGGCCGAGCTGCACAAGGATGTACTCCGTGATGGTGTAGGCGATGCCGGTGACGGCGCCTAGAGTGTTGAGGATGATGGCGGTGTGAAGGGAGCCGTGGGTGACCTCGAACTCGGAGAGCGTGTGGTGGAGCACGACGACGTTGAAGAGCAGGTGGACGAGGGACTCGTGCACGAGCGGGTACGCGTTGAGGAGGACGCCATTGTGAGCGACGATGAGGGAGTTTGGACTGAGGGCCCAGGTCTGCACGAACTGCGGGTCGAAGAGGGAGTAGACGTATGTGCCAAACATGAAGATACACACGCCCGTGCTGATGACGGCCAACGGAGGCGCTGGCAGCTTCGACGCCAGGAGCGCCCGGTAGCGGGAGAGGATCGACGGGTGTGGGGCGACGCCTGCAGTAACCATGGTGCCAGTGTCAACTAGTAGATGCCAGATGGAGAACTGTCTCTGACAGCGTCCTGCCCAAAGAGAGAGCAGATCAAGGGGGAGCCCATCCTGTCTTTTCTGGCGTGTGTCGTCTCGTCTCCGCTACTCGAAACGGGCAACGCGGGCCATCGTTTCCGCCGAGAGGACCGTCTGGGCGACGGCGGTCTTGACGTGGAGGAGGGTCTGGAGGACGTTGTCGAGCGGGACGGGTGGCGGTGTAGAAGAAGGTGTAGAAGCCGACACTGTGTCGGCGAGGACGGCGGCGGTGACGGCCGTCCGGGCGGCGACGAGCTCGTGCACGAGCCCCACGTCGGCGGAGAGTCTCTCGTGCACGGCCTGCCCCAGCTGGGGCGGCACGTCCCGGCGCAGCTGGCAGGTGTCCTGCACAAGGTCCTCGAAGCGTTGGTACGTCGTCCGAAGCCGGTCGTTGAGGGCGAAGTCGTACGGCTCGACCTTCCTGTCGTCGCCGCCGTTATCTTTGTCGTCGTCGTCGTCCACGACACACGCCCCGCACAGCTCCTGCACCAACGTTTCCAGGAACCGGCCCTCGATGTTCACCTCGAGCAGTCTCTCGAGCTCCCTCCTGTCTTCCCTCTCCGTCTCCCCCGCCGCCCCGTCCTTCGCCAGCTGAGCCAACCGCTCCGCCAGACGGGTGTGCATGTGTCTCTCAAGCGACGCCCGGATGCTGTCGACCTGTCCGCGGCTGACATGCACCCCAGAGCCTTCGCCTGGTCGTGTTTCCATGCTTGCTGTTTGTCTCTATCTGTGTGTGCCCCGATGTAGCTCTGAGCCGCCTCCAGCAGCCCTTTGTCCAGCAGCCGCAACACGTCCGAAAGATCAACACCGGCACGTTTTCCAGAGGGCGGGTGCGCCGATCGGCGCCCCACTTTTTTGGCCAAAGGTGGCTGCCTCGCTCGCCCCATGAAAGTGAAGCTCAGCCAGAAGAGGAGACAGAGGAAGAAGAGAAAGACGGAGGAGACAGAAGAGAGCTGGATACGGGATTAAGACGCCAGAACAGACGACCTGCACAGCTGGACACACCCGGATAGACAATTGGTTCCACGGCGAAGAGAGTTCGCAGCGACGAAACATCGACCAGTTCACACAGTTCATACAGTTCACACAGTTCATACCGTTCATAGCATTAATCACATCCTATCACATATGTCAGCAGAAGAAGTATTGACCACGACGTTGGGCACGTCCGAGTATGCGCCTGCGTTTGCGCCCTTCTTTGGGTTTGCCGGCTGCGCCTTTGCGGTGGTGTTCTCGTGTCTCGGAGCAGCCATCGGGACGGCCAAGTCGGGCATTGGTATCTCGGGTATCGGCACGTTCAAGCCTGAGTTGATCATGCGGTCGTTGATCCCCGTCGTGATGAGCGGGATCCTCTCTGTCTACGGCTTGGTCGTGGCGGTGCTCATTGCCGGCGGGCTGGCGCCCGACGGCAACTACACGCTCTTCAACGGGTTCATGCACATGAGCTGCGGCCTCAGCGTCGGGTTGGCGTGTCTTGCCAGCGGCTACTCGATCGGCATTGTCGGAGACGAGGGCGTGAGACAGTTCATGCACCAGCCTAGGCTCTTTGTCGGCATCGTGCTCATCCTCATTTTCGCAGAGGTCTTGGGTTTGTACGGCATGATCATCGGCTTGATCCTCAACACGAAGGGCAGTGCCTAGACGTCTTGCCATCGAGCCAGATATATACATGTATGTATATATATAACTATGTAAATGTTGACTCTAAACGTTTCTGTTGTACTAGATACATAACGCAGATAATTCTGGAAAATATGTTACAAAAGTCGGCTCCTCATGGATCGGTGTCCATCTTGTCGCCCGCAGTGATGGCGGTGCCGGCAGAGGAGGTGCCGAAGGACACCTTGCCGTCGTCGTCAATATAATGCGACTCGTTCTCCTGCAAAAAGGCGACCGAGCGAGACGAGTCGAGGAAAAGAAGGTAGCTGCGCTTGATGTCCTCGATCTCAACAAGGTCCGAGCGTCTCTTCTTGCTGATCAAGTAGCTGACACTGATCAAGTTCGACGCGTACCGCAACGAGGTCTCGGTGCCGATCTTAGTGAGCAACTGCAACGCGTCGACGTGGATGTCGACTTCCTCCTCCTCGCAGCGGATGCTCAAGATCTTGCCAATCTCCTCTTCGCTGTAGTTCTCCGTCTGGATGATGATCGTGCGGTCGAGGAGGTCCAAGGGCAACCCATGTGGCGACTTGTGGTTTGTCCCACGGGTCTTGGAGATCCCTCTGTTTGTCGCCATAATGACAATAGGCGAAAACTCGTCCTCAAGCAACCGGTTGATGAACGAGAAACACTCAATGTCCAACATGTGCACCTCGTCGATGAAGAGGACACCGGGTATTATCTCGGCCTTGCCCTCCTCTTTCCACTCGGCCACCTTCAAATTGATCTGGTCTCTCACCTCGCTGCGGATCTCGCCCGTGTCTCCACTGAACAAGGCCAAAAAGCCCTGCTGTCTCGAGTTGATGACATCGATCTCGTGCAGCGAAACCGTGTGCAGCACCTCCTTTCTCACCTGGAGCTCGCCCTCGGGACAAGAGACGAACTTCGTGTCGGCACCCATGGCGTCGTAGTCCCGGGCTCTCGTGTACGAGCGGCCAAGCTTCGTGATCTTCCCGTTCGCCTTGTCGATCGAGATCACATCCCCGGCAATAACTTTCTCCTTGCTCAGCTCGTCGATCATCTTGTTGCCCAACTCGTAGATGGTCTCCATGTCGGTTGTTCTGATGGTGATCTTACCCTGCTTGTGCCCGCCCGTGAGCGACCGGTCGATCTGCACCTCCACGACCTCACCCTCAATCACCTCCGTCTCCTCCTTGATCCGGATGCCAATGCTCTTCCGGAAGCTCTGCGTCAAGCCCTCTGTCTTGCTCAACTCCTTGCTGTAGATCTCGCTCGCCGTGATGGCTGTGAAGGGCACGTCCGGACCCAAGTTCTGCGACAGACCCATTGCTAGCGCCGTCTTACCAGTCGACGGAGGCCCGGCAATGAGGATCGCTCGACCGGCAATCTTGCCCTGCTGGATCATCTTGAGAATGACCCCACACGCCTTCCGGGCCTTTAGCTGGCCCACCATTCCCTGCGACGTCTCCTTTGGCTGCAAGTGGTCGTCGAGACCCAACCCGCTGATGTGCGAGTGTGACGCGATCAACGCCAAGTTGTTCCCGCCGCCCTGGGCACCTTGTGTGTTTGTGCTAATCGACATCTCTGGCTATGACTATGGCTGCAGCTACAGCTCTTCCACCCTCTGTTCTCTTCCTTTGCCCTCTTCCTCTTCCTCTCTCTCTTCTTGCTCTATTCATCAAAACTTTTCTTCACGGTCCGTCGCTTCTCCACCCGCGAAACTGTCGTTTTCGTTTTCGTTTTCCTCTTTCCTCTTTCGCTCCCGCTGTGGACACTGCAGCCGCTAGATAAGCCATGAATTGAAAGGACTGCTTTCCTGGCCTGCCTGGCCTACTTGTCTTTGCGACTACCTACCCACCAACCCGTTCGCCTACCCGCCCAACCACCTCCATGGACCTCCTCACGTGCTGCCTGCCGTGCCTTCTCAGCACGACGCCGACCATCAGGATCAACTCGGCGTCCTTCAAGCTCCTCAACGTGCTCGGCGAAGGCTCCTACTCCATCGTGTACCTCGTCCAGTGCAGCTCGAGGGCCAGCAGCGGCCTCTATGCACTCAAAAAGATCCGCACAATCTCCACCCTCTCCACCCAGAAGGCCCTGAAAGAGGTGTCCTACTACGACCAGTTCCGCTCCCCGTACATCATCAAGGCGCTCGACTCCTCCTCCATCCAGGAGCCCGACGGCTCCCGCTCCATCTACATCCTGCTGCCCTACTACGCCAACGGCTCGCTCCAGGACCTCATCAACTCGACCATCTTCGACCCAAACCTCCGTCTTTCCGAGTACGAGGTCCTCAAGATCTTCGTCGCCCTCTGCCGCGGCGTCCTCACCCTCCACTCCTACCACGCCCCACAGGCAGCCGAAGAGAATAACGACACTACCGAGCTTGCCGAAACCGTCCCCTACGCTCACTACGACCTCAAGCCTGACAACATCTTCATCGCCCGGGATGGCACCCCCGTCATCGGCGACCTCGGCTCCTGCTCCCCGGCTCGCATCCACATCACCTCCCGGGCCCAGGCCATCTCCTTCCAGGAGCTCGTCGCCGAGAACTCCACGCCCGAGTTCCGGGCCCCAGAGCTCTTTGACGTCAAGACCAACGACTCCTTCGACGAACGGGTCGACGTCTGGTCCCTTGGCTGTCTCCTCTACACCATGCTGTTCGGCGTCGACCCCTTCTCCCGCGAGGTCCGCCGCTCGGGCGCCAACCTCAAGCTAGCCGTCCAGGCCGGCTGCTGGTCCTTCCCAGACAACGATCCCGCTGACCCTGATTCCCCCGTCTACTCCGAGCTCACCACCGCCGTCGTCTCGGAGGCCCCCACCGTCGACAAGGAAGCCCGCCCACACACAGACCGCCTTCTCGCGGACGCGCTCGCCGCGCTCGCCGTCCTCGACAGCTGAGCCCGGCTCCTCTCCGGACACGTTTCCTTCCAAAAGACAAGACACAAGAGACGAGGGGATGAGGGTCTCGTGGCCATCACGTCTCCCGTCTTTCCGCAGACACAGCACATGGCCCCACAGAACAGCCCCGTTAACGCCCCTGCTTCAGGCACCCCTGCATCGTCATATCAGTTTGCCCCGTCCTCGATCGAGGGTTGGAACGACTGCCCCGTGTTGCCCCACAGCCTCTCCGGCGACGGCAAAAAGACGGCTCCTGCCCGCAGAAGCAGGCGCCTTGTGCACGTCAGCCACATCGGCTACCACGGCGACTCATCGCAGAGCTCGCTCACCGAGTCGGAATCTTCGACATCCGGACCGCCACGTCCAGGCGTGTCCAAACTTCCGCCAACAACGTCGACCAGCTCGCTCTCGTTGAAGGACGGCGTCTCCTCCGCCCGCAAGCGGGCCAAGGACCGTCTTGACGCCCTTGTGGCGTCTGCGTCCACGCTCGGGGAAGAGCAGCACAGGACTTGTGAGGCGAAGCTCGCCGACGGCTCGATGCTCGACACAGACGCCAACGTCGTGTTCCTCGACCGTCTGTTCGCCGCCTGGGACGCCTGTAGTCATAACATCGACGACGCTGCCGTCGTCGATCTGCTCTACAACTTCACACACGCTAACGGCGCAAATGGCGACACCATCGCCTGGCTCTCCGCCCTCAAGAAGATCATGGCGGGCCTCAAAGAGTAGTGCAATGTCGACGGCGTTTCTATTACAGTACATTTGTCCCTCTATATATCGTGTATTCGTATAACTCACTTGTAATCCTTTTCTAGAATTTGCTTCGCAGCGTTGATCTTCATGGCAAGGTACTTGCTGCCGCCCTTGTCCGGGTGGTTCCCCATCATGAGCTGCCGGTGTCTTCGCCGGATCTCGTCCCACGTCACCCCCCGCTGGAGCACGTCCTCCTGTCCAAATCCAAGGATCTCCAGCGCCTCCTCCTTGCTCATCTTCCCGTCAAAGCCCCCGTACGGCATCTGCCCGTCCAGGTCATGGAACCGCTGCCAGTACGGCGAGTTGTGCGGCCACACCCGGAATTTCCCCGCCGAGCTGCCCATGGCGAGCCCGTTCAGACGGGCAATGTCCATCGGCGTCAACTTGTGACATCGGGCCACCGTGTTGGCCGTCGCCTTCACCGTCAATGCGGCAATCGTCACTCCAATCCCTATAATAATCGGTAACTGCACTCTGAGTTAGTATCCATGTTCCCTGTCCGGTCCTGTATATCTGTGCTTGTACTCGCTCATACTTACCACCATCGCTTAGCTTAATTTATGATACTAGAATACTTTCCTTTTGGTCTGCCCCCGACCTGACTTCTGGTCCAACCCCGGTCAAACCATGTAACGTCAACTCCTGGGACCGTCCTGCCCGGTTGCCCAAAACGGCAACTCGCATTTTCTCGACATGAAAATTTCACTTCCCCTCTCGCTTTCTTGACACGCTGTTCGTGTTGCTGTGTTGTCCTACATATATTAGAGCCAAACTGAAGCCCTTCCAACACCACCTGCACCCCTTCGATGTACAGAACGGCCCTGCTACTCTTGTGCGTTTTCTTCATCTACGCTTCATTTCTCTCGTGGTCTTATCTTCAAGAGAAGCTTGCGTCGTCAGACTACTCGCTAGACGTAACAGATGCACCGGCATACTTTCACTTCCCATTAGCGATCAACATCGTCCAATGCCTCTTCTGCATTGTATCTGGATCTATCTATCTATACTTGAAAACCGTTGTGTCGACAAAGAGCAAAGAAGATGCGGCACCCGAAATCAAGTTCTTCCCGCAACTCTCTAAAAAGGCGCTCTTCACCTTATACACAATCTCAATATCACAGTCCATTTCTGCGCCTTTGAGCTACATGTCATTAGATCACGTTGACTACATTCTATATCTCTTGGCGAAAAGCTGCAAGCTTATTCCTGTTATGTTGGTACATTACATAGGGTTTGGTACCGTTTACCCAAAGTACAAATACATCGTAGCGTTCATCATCACGTCAGGCGTGGCCACATTCACCATTGGTGGCATGAAGTCGGGCAAGCAAAATCCAGGTGAAGATGGTAATGTCATGCTTGGACTTGCCATGCTCTGCGGCTCCCTTCTGCTAGATGGGTTCACAAATTCAGCACAGGACATAGTGTTCAAGAGAAACCCAAAAAAATTGACAGGAGCACATATGATGGCATATTTGAATTTTTTCACCATGGCCAATCTTATTGCGTACACCTTGACCTTCACAGACCAATTCCAAGATGTATACAATTTCGTCAACGTTAATGGCACGTTGGCCTTGCTTGACCTGATCAAGTTCAGTCTATGCGGTGCAATCGGACAGATCTTCATATTCATCACACTCGAGCAGTTCAGCTCGGTAGTTTTGGTCACTGTCACCGTGACAAGGAAGATGCTCAGTATGGCTCTTAGTGTGTTTTTGTTTGGCCATGTGTTGAACTGGAAACAATGGTCCGGGTTGTCTCTAGTCTTTACCGGTGTTGTGCTTGAGAGTCTTGTCAAGGTACTGCAAAAGAAACCAGCAGTTGCTAAGCATAAGAAGAAGGAGTAGAAAGGGCTCCACCTTTTTACTATTTAGCTTTAGCTTTTTTTTCTAGTATTAAAAAAACATTATATAAAGTACAGATCAAAAGAAAACAAAAAGTTTTGATACGGATGCAAATGATATAATTATACAAGTATGATAAAGGAAATGGAGCGGTTCAGATAGGGGTATTATCTTCCAAAGAAGGGCGGAGAAAGAAAGAAAGGGGGATTTCCTATGCTGTTATATTCAATATAAAGCATACTGTGCTTCATCTATGTGCTAATTGCAGAAGACATTTAGCTGCTCCGATAGATGAAGGTGTAGACAGAAGCCTCGTAGGCGAGGACATCAATTGTGTTTCATCCTCGTCTTTGAGAATTGAATTGTTGTGTTTTAAGCTGTTGTTGATGTTTTCATTCTTCTGGTTTCTGCCTTCACCCAGGGAAGGTAGCCTCTTCTTCGAGGACGGGGTAGTAAACTCTGTGGTTGGGTTTGTATTACTGTTTGTAGTTGTGTTTGTGCCCGTTGCTGGAGCAGTCTGGGCTTTTGTCTTTGCTTGAGCAGCAGGTTTTGGTTTCTTCACCTGTTTACCATTCTGTCGTACAGGAGTGGACATGAGAACGGAGTTGTTGGATTGTAGGATGGTGAGATCAGGGTCGTTTCTTTCCATCTGATCGATGCTGTGACGTCTCCGGAGGAGGGGGGTACTTGTAGACTCGTTCTGAAGAATGGTTGTGTCGTTTCCTTCCTTCTCTGTTTCCAACTTCTCGTCTATTGTAGTGTCGTGGAAGTCGTGGACGGTAGAAGTCGAGGTAGTGGCGGTGGCAATCGAGTTGTGGTTGCCAATAGTGTTTTGGTTTGTGTCGCTGTTCGTATTGCCGTTGTTGTTCTGGCTGTCCAGCAAAGAATTATGGGAGATGTGGAAGATGTTGGAGGCAGGATAGCCCGGAAGTCTGGGCACTGGTGGCAGTCTGACTTGTTTCTTGTCCACAGCGGAGATTGCAAACTTCGACGGAGATGTGACACTGGACACGAACGACGGAGCGGTGCTGTTGTTGAGGTGGGAAAAGTGGAAGTGGTGGTTGAACGTGAGAATTCCTGGAGGCGCCGAGGAGGGGACTGTGTTGTACTGCATGCTGGAAGGGGCACGGTTGGAGCTGCTGCCGTTGTTGCTATTGTATTCCCTGTTGAAACGTTTCAGGTTCGCAAAGGCGCCCTTCTTGGTAACGACATCGTCCATGATGCTTTTTTTCTGGCCGCCCTTAATGGCCGTTCTGTGTGCTGAGGCGGCCGCCAAAGAGGAGACCGAGGAGGAGGCCGAAGAGGAAGCCGGTCTCTTCTTTGGCACCTTCTTCGAGTGGAAGATGAATGCTGACGTGGAGGAGCCTTGAGGTTCTGTGTCTGTCAGCGGAGAGGGAAACTTGAGCTGATGCAGCGGCGTATCTGTCTGGTTTGTTCTGACCTTGAAGTATGCCAGCTTGAGCTTCATCTTCAGCAGGCGTGCTCTCTTCAGCTTCGGGGAGTCGTCTGCGTCTGAGTCTGAGAGGGCGTCTCGCCTGACGTTGGCGTTGGTGGCATCTTCATCAAAGCCCTTCAAGGCTTCCGAGGCGCTTCTTTTCATCGGGTTGGCGCCATACGTCTTGTTTCTGATCGGGGTGGAGTGTGCGTTGTTTTTGAGGAACGACTTAGAGGCGAAGAAGTCTTCGCCAGAGGCGGTGCTGGTGCTGTTGTTATTGTTGGAGATGTTCAGCTTGGAGTCGGACACGACTCCTAAAACTGGACGTGAGGCTGGTTTGTGTAAAGTCATCAACGAAAGGGTGCTGCTGGTGCTGGTGCTGGTGCTGGTGCTGTTGGTGGAGATGGTGTTGATCTGATTCTTGTCCTAGCGTGCGTGCCCACTGTCTGTTCTGTGTCGCTGCTTCTGTCTCTGCTGTTCTATTTAACGAAAGGCAAAGCGCTGAAGGCCGTCTACTATGCTGCCACTGAGAAACAGAAACAAACAGGCTCCTGTGACAGATCAGAATACAGCGTGGCAGCGCAGAGACGTTTCAGACGAGCCGGGGCGGCCAGAGACAGGCAAAGCCAAACACGGAAGCAGAGACACATGCGTCTCTCTGCAGACGGCTGGCAAACGAAAACAAAACAAAGAGAGATTGAGGAACGAACAGATGCGTGCCGGGGAAGCGTACACGCTGCGTCTAGTAGGGAACGTTGTTACACTAGTATACGGTCTCTATTTAGCTGGCGGCCACCAAACAATGGCCAACAAACAATGGCAGCCCATTGTGACACAGGCATACGGCCCGTCCGTGTCGTCGAAACCGTCCTCGGGATCCTAGGCAACCGCCGTGGCCGCCAGCGACACGCGAAATTGCCGTATACGGGCAAACGTCAACAACGCGCGGCCGCCGGGGCGGTCCTCTCAGAGCGCGTTGATGTTCCGGGCTATCTCGTGGAGACGGGTGACATAGTGGTCCTTGATGTCTGCTCCGTGGCCGCTGGCGACACGGAGCAAGAGCTCGTTGAGGTAGGAGCTGCCGAGGATGTCGACGTGCTCGGCGGTCTTGGAGCCTCCACGGATGTCGAAGAGGTCGGGCTCGTGTTTGATCTCGACGATGGTGACCTTGGAGCCGCCCGGGTTGTAGACGCTGCCGGGCTCCTTCCACTTGTGGCACATGTAGTGGGTAAGGAGGGAGACGGTGCCGTCGCCGTCGCTCATGAGGACGGCCCGCTTCTGCTCCATGTCGATAGTGACGTTGAGGCGGCTGACGCTCTTGTCAGCCTCCTCGCGGTAGTAGTAGGCCCGCTCGGTCGGGTTGCCGACGCCGTAGAAGCAGAAGACCTTCATATCCGGGGCATTCGGGAGCGGGACGTCCAGCGGGTTCGACCACTTGTTGAAGTGCTTCTCGTTCTCGCGGAGCTCGGCCTTGCTGGTGGCGTAGCCGAAGGAGTAGTGCTGGAGCGTGCGGTCCTTGAACCACTGCGGACCCTGGTCGAGGAGGAAGTCGATGCTGTCGCTGACGGTGAGGTTGCGGGCGGAGTAGCGACCGATTTCGTCGGTGAAGCGAATGAAGTTCCCGAGCGTGTCGCCGGGGAGGCCGCTGGCGGACGTCTCGTTGAAGCAGTCCGTGTTGTTGAGGCTGAGGCAGTCGTCGGGAGCAGAGTGCATGTCCCCCCACAGGAGCGAGCCTCCCTTGGGCAGCATGCTAGGCATGCCGCCGAAGGTCTTCAACATGTCCGAGCGCTCCCGCCTGGAGAAGAACTTCTCCAAGCCGTAGACGGCGAGGCTGTTCAACTGGATCGTGTCCTTCATCTCGCCCGAGAGCAACGCCGTGATGGCCTTCGGCGTGCCCATCACGGAACCGGAGATGTCCACAAACGCTTCGATGTGGTTGTTCACCCAGCGCTTGCCGCCGTTGCCAAAGTGTGGGCCCTTCGCCTCGACCCACTTGAGGAAGTAGAAGATCACCTGCGAGCCCATCGAGTGGCCCATCAGCACCGTCTTCTTTCCGTTGAGCCGGTTGTTTAGTTCGATCTGCGCCTTCAACTTGCTGAAGTACCCGTCCCGCCGTTCGAGGTCGAGGTAAGCCAGCCGCCAGTCGTATGCCGCACTAAACATGTTGTCCGGACTGTACCCGATCACCGCCAAGTTCTCCAACACCTTGTTCCAGATCCAGTACCCGGTCACAAAAAAGTCCGCCGCTTCAAAGCCCTGCGCAGAGCGCAACCTGATCCCGGGCGGATCCAGTCCCGTCTCCGGGTCCAACATGATGTGCTTCAACCAGCACACCTTGTCCGTGAGCATCGTCCGCAACATGAAAAATGAGCCCCACAACCGCTTCCGGAAGTACGACCCGCTCGGACACTCCTCCGTCCCCTGCAGCCCCCAGCTCTCAATGCCCGTGCTCGTCACGCCAGGCACCATAATCACGTTGTGGTCCGCCGTGTATCCCTCCTTCCTCATCATCTTCCCCACCGCAAACGCCCCGCTCTCCAGCTTCTCCTCGTCCGTGCGGCTCACCAACGTCTTCTGCAAGCCCTCCGGAAGAAGACCCGTCCAGTCCATGTTGTCAAATGACAGCTTGTCGAATGAAAGCGAGTCGAGGTTCAAGTACTCGTCCAGCTGCGGAATCATGTCCGTCGGCAACTGGTCCCGGTACGAGTACACCGTCATAAGCGCCCCAAGCAGAATCCCGAGGAAGAGCACAAATCGCCGCTTTTCCCAGAAGTGCTCTCCAACGCTCTTCACCTCTCTCACCACCCGTTTCCTCGAAGCCTCCTTCCAGTACTTCTTCTCCGTCTTTAGCGCCTTCTCGATCTTCGTGTCCAACGCAGTGAGATCCGATTCCAGCGTCTGGATCTTGTCGATTGTTGCCTCCTTCGTCTTAATCATGCTGTCGATCTGCGTCTCCACCAGCTCCGCCTCCCGGTCCGTGCTGAACTCTTTGGCCCCAACCTCCTCCGCTGTCTCCTTCCTCTTCTTCTTCCTCTCGCCCTCAATCTTGGTGTTTCTCTTTCTCGCAATCTTCGCCGGCATCGTGGTCAATTGTCACCCTGCACCTGCTCTCTTGGCGTCGGACTGCTCTGCACTTCTGCCTGTCCATCGAAGCAGCTCCTTCCCCCCGCCAAAGCCTTCTATACCCTCTCTTCCTCTGGCGTGATGTTCCGGCCCGTACTGCCTGCCCCTCACCCTCTCCCGCAGAGCCCGCGGATTCCTCGCTGCGAGCTCGCTGCCCTGGCCGGAGACAGAGATGGGGGCTGCAATGTTTCTTACATCTCGGGCCTGTTTCTGGCCGCCAGCCTACATGTCGGCAGGCTGGGCCCGAACAGCGGCAAGTGCAGTAAAATTAGCATCAGCAACAGCAGCAACAGCAACAGCAACGAGCATAGTCATGACGTCGCAGTACCTCCGGTCCACCTTCTCCTCCTTAAGGGAGTATCTGACTCCGATCACACACAAGTCCACGTTTGCCACCACCGGCGAGATAACGCCGGACGAGTTTGTGGAGGCCGGGGACTACTTGGTCTATAGGTTCCCGACATGGCAGTGGTCGCCGGCAGAGCCTTCGAAGGCGAAGGACTTCTTGCCTGCAGAGAAACAGTTTCTTGTCACCAGACACGTGCCATGCTACGTGCGTGCGGCAGATTACGAGTACAACGATGAGGAGGACGATGACAACGGTGAGGATGAGGGCAACAACAACGTGGAAGGCAATGCCGAGGGTAGCCAGAAGTCGAAGAGCAGTGGCGCAGAGGTGCTCTCGAAAGAGGAAGACGCCTTGGACCACGAAGGCTGGGCAGCACCACGGTCTGCAACCTCGCATCCAACTCCGAAGATTCTCCATCCTGTCGACGACGACGCCGACGAAATCGACGAACGGAGCATCAAAGAGGTGTCCGAGGACGAAGATATTGATGATATCGACGACTTGATCGACGAGAATGCGGAAGACGTTGAGTTTGTCGACAACAAGGTCTCAAGAAAGAATCTGGAGGCATCCAAGAAACGGAGCTACGACCTCTACATCACCTATTCCACATCCTACAGGGTGCCAAAGATGTACTTGGTGGGCTTCGACTCCAACTCGGTACCGCTCACCCCAGAGCAAATGTTTGAAGACATCGCCAGCGACTACAGGCATAAAACCGTCACCATCGAGAAGGCGCCGTTCCTCAACAACACCACCGCAGTATCCATCCACCCTTGCAAACACGCCACGGTGATGAAGGTCTTGATGAAGAGGGCCGCTGCGTCGGCAAGAGAGAGATCGCACAGCAAAGACACAGAGAAGATCATGAAGAAGATCTCTCACTTGGGTTTGAAAGATCACAAGGAAGACGACTCTCATGCAACAGAGGACGGAGACGACTGGGAAGACTTGAAAGGAGAAGGCGGTGAAGGAGACGAGGGGATAAGAGTGGACCAGTATTTGGTTGTCTTCTTGAAGTTCATCTCTAGCGTCATTCCCGGCATTGAGCACGACTACACGATGGAAGCATTGTAGTCATCAGGCCATCCACCAAGTTTGTCCACTGTTTTTTTAACACAACTTCTGTGTGGTTCTGATTCTGCTTTTAATGGAAGATATTTTTAGAGTTGTCTTTCCGTATTACTCTTTTTTTTTCTTGCTGTGACTTTTTTGCTTCTGGGAGGTATCAATTATAAATGCAACTAGCTAACGGATCTTGTTTTTTTTTCTCTTCTTTTCTTTTCTTTTCTTTTTCTTTTCTATTTTGAACATCACAGTTACAAGAGTATCCTATATATGTGTATATACGGCTGCAAATGAACGAGCGTGCTCATTCTTCTATAACTTTGTTTAAGATTCTTACACTCTTATCGATATTCCCCGTAATCAACCTCTCGCCACTATGGTCGAAGGTGGAACAGAGGATACCACTTTCACTGTCCATGGAGCCCGGAACAGGGACCTGTGCATCGTCTTGAAACATTTCGCCACTTTGCCAATCCCAGAATGCAAACTTCCCACCATCGGAGCCAGCAAATACAACACCGTCGGTGCTGTTGCACATGGTATTCACTATCAAGTTACCCTCCTCGACAACATTGTGATTGTCCCAGAACTGAAGGTCCTGCAGATACTGGCACTCCGGTAGCTTGAACTTCTTAATCCCGTCACTGGACGATGTTATAAGCTCCTCATTGCCTTCGTCGAGGCAAAAGGCACGGACACTTTTAGAGTGAAAGGTCAACGTTTTCATGCATTTACCAGCAGCCAAATCCCAAGTTCTGACTGTCGAGTCCATCGAGCAACTTAGCACCTGAGGGTCATTACTTTGGCATATCACCTTGTTGACACTACTTCGATGTCCCGCTAATACGTGGATTGGAGTTCGTGTCCGAATATCCCAAACACGCACAGAGGAATCTCGACCCCCCGTAACAATAACATCTAGTTCCGGATGGATGTCGATTGTGTAAACAGCACTCAAGTGGCCATGGTAATCCCGGATTACCACGTTTTTCTCGAGATCCCAGCATTTCACCGTTTTGTCTTCCGAACAGGAGAATAAATAGGGGTGCCGTGGAGATATCACCATATCTCTCACAGCCATTATATGCCCGGACAATGTTAGCTGTAAGTTTCCAGATGCCAAGTCCCAAATTTTCATAGTCCTATCTGCTGATCCAGTGACGAAAAAGGAATTGAAAGGGTCCATGGTAACTGAGGTGACTTGGCCTGTATGTCCAAGTAAAAGTTTTAGTAGTTTCCATGGACTATGGTTTTTCTTTTGCGTAATACGTCCCGTATCTCTGTTGGGCACAATCAACGAGTTGGCAAACGCATGCTCATTTGGCTGGATCTCCAAATTGTTGTCATTCTTGAAGTTGCCATTGTCGCTGTCGTTGTACAAGGTCAATGCGTCAGATTGTCGTATTTTCGGCAACCCTAGATCGTCCACTTGGGAAGACTGTGTTATTCGAAGTCGGTCCAAAATGGACTTTCGATTTATCTCCGAGTGGAATCCCTTGGGTAAAACGTTGAGATATGAGGGGAAGTAAGAACTTGCTATGGAGTTCTTGTATATTGGATCGGCAAGGTTACCAATATTGAGTTCATCGTCATTATCTTTCTCAGGGAAGTATGTCTTCATGTCCCGCTGAAGTCTCTCGTAGGCATCCCCCATTGTGTTTGAGACTTTTTATTCCTCGGAGTAAGAGTTTGAATCAATCAATTTCCGAGGTCAAGAAAGCTACCCAGATAACTTTTCCATACATGACATAATGATACAACACGATCGATACATGAATACGATAATAGGTGAGGCGTGGAGAA
Organism: Pichia sp. NRRL Y-27259; assembly: GCA_030563085.1. Taxonomy (NCBI): domain Eukaryota; kingdom Fungi; phylum Ascomycota; class Pichiomycetes; order Pichiales; family Pichiaceae; genus Pichia; species Pichia sp. NRRL Y-27259. Next base: position 223,397 of record JAKUBB010000014.1, read on the forward strand.
AAAAACCGAAAAGAAAAATATTTTTTTAGTCTTGAAAAATTTCTTTCTTTTAGAAAAGATTGTACATTATTCTGCACTTCATTTTCATTCCTGGTAGACAACGTATTTCACCACGAAAACAATCACAGAACAAGCCGAAATGTCTAATATTGAAGAAACTGGGCCAGAGGTTGAGGAAGAGGGAGACGTTATCATTGGCGCCGACGAAGTTGATGAAGTTGTCGATGATGACAAATCTGATCATGACCCAATGGATGAAGATTACGAGGACGATGGGCTTGACGACAATGGTGTCACTATCAATCAAGACGGAAACATTGAAATTGACATGAGCAACAACTCACAGAGCTATTTTGAAGACCATTCCGATTCGATCTTCACAGTTGCAACCCATCCTACGCTACCTATTGCGGTCACAGGTGGCGGCGATAACGCTGCATATCTCTGGACGACGCATAGTTCGCCTGCCAAGACTATCACCAAGCTAGCTGGGTACGGTGAGAGCGTGGTGGCGGCCGAGTTTACATTCGACGGATCGTACTTGGTCACGGGAGACATGAGTGGTAAGGTCATCGTTTACAAATCTGCCAAGCGTGGACAGTTATGGGAACCATACTCCAGAACATTGGAGGATGTTGAAGAGGTGATGTGGATCTCCACGCATCCAAAGCAGAATGTTTTCGCCTTCGGTGGTATTGACGGGTCAGTTTCCGTCTACTCCATCGAGCCTGCCTTGGACTTGATCTTTTCCGGCTACTCGCATTCCACGGAGTGCACCAACGGTGTGTTTGTTCAGGTCGACAACATGGATGAATTGAAGCTTGTGAGTGTGAGTGAAGACGGCAGCATAATTGGATGGAATTGCTACACGCAACAGAGCGAGTTCAAGATTGACAGCACCAACCTGAAAGGGTTGACCCCACCTTGGGTCACGATAGCTGCGAACCCAGCAAGCAAGATTGTTGCTGTCGGGTCGAGAGACTCGCAGGTCGTTATAGTGAACACGGAGAACGGATCGCTGCTCAACATGTTCGCGGCGTTGGAGTTGAAGGATGGAGAAGACATATACAACTGCTCCATCGAGGCGATTGCGTGGTGCGAGGTGTTGAATCTGATGGTGATTGGTTTTGTGTCCGGCGACGTGATGATCTTCGACTCGAACACGTGGAAGGTGAGAAAGACATTGAAGTGTGGCGACGCCGTGACGAAGATTGAGTTCTTGAAGAAGAGCCCTCTCTTCTTGGCCTCGTCCATGGATGGCAAGGTGTACAAGTGGGACGCCAGGACGGGTGAGCTCGTGCACGAGTGCGTCGGGCACCACATGGGTGTCCTGGACTTCAGTGTAGACTGCTCCGGCGAGAGGCTGGTCACTGCAGGCGATGGTGGTGTGTCCTTGGTGTTCAAGTTCTAGCGGCGACCCTGATGCCTTGTCTGTACGTGAGCATGATATAATACAAAGTAGATAGATAGATAGAGAGATGAAACGGGTCTATTTCGGATGCAGCTTGTCGTCGAGAATCCGCTCGACGGCGTTGTTGATGTACCGCTGTAGCGGGGAGTCGGCGTTCTGCGGATCCAACTGGCTCTCGAGGGCGTGCTCGACGACGGAGGCGGTCAACTTCCCCGTCAAATCGACCTCGATGTTGACCCAGTCGCCGATCTGCTTCAGCGGCATGATCACCTTCGACTGCGTGTACGCGACCATCATGATCTTAAATGTCCTGGCGCCGTAGTCGACGCCGATGACCGTCAAGCTCGTGCCGTCGATGCAGATGAAGCCCTTGTGCACAATGTAGCTCATGAACTCCGCGTCCCGCAACCGGAACGTGAAGAGGATCGAGTTCGTCTCCTTCTCCCTGTCGATGATCTGCGCAACTGTGTCGACGTGGCCCTGTACCATGTGGCCCCCGAAGCGGGTCTCTCCCGACATGGCTCTCTCCAAGTTGACCTTGTCGCCCGCCTTGAGCGAGCCCAAGTCCGTCTTCTTCAGCGTCTCCAAGGACACGCCCACCTTGAACGTGTCCGCGTCAAACTCCGTCACTGTCAAACACGTTCCGTTCACTGCTATCGAGTCCCCGAGATGGCAGTCCGTCAGAATCGCCGTGGCGTCCTTGATGGTCAGAGAGACGCCGTGTCCGCCACTCTCTGTGTTGTCCTGTGGGTTGTATTCCGCAACCGTGCCGATCAGCTCGACAATACCTGTGAACATCTCGTTGTTCTGATGCTGCTTCTGCTTCCTCCCCTCCTCTTAGACAGACCAATAGCTCCTCCGCCGTCTTGGCAAGATCAGAAGATGAGCCCGTCAGAGGTCCTCTTCCAGACCCCGAGGCCCGCCACTCGGCCAAACCCTCCCGCCCCGCGAAAACCCTTTTTCTTCTCCCCGGTGGTCTCGTTTCCTCTCTTTTTCCTTAAAAGCAGCCTCTCTGCCGTCCGCCGTCTTCCATTTACCCTCCTACATAGACCGCAGACTCAGCAGAGCAGGGCAGCCGTTCAGCACACAGCGTACACTGCACACACGGACAGACGTCCGTACGGGAGTGCACGCTCGTAGAGAGCGACCCACACTTCACGTAGCCAGGGAAATATCACCATGATCATCAGCCGGCCTCACGGCAGTGCACTCGTGATGCCAATGGTAAACGATTCCCTCAGAGCAATCCAGCGTTATTACAGAGACATCCATGTGCCGTAGACCCCTACACCCCCACATGTGGCCGTTTTTGAACAACGTTGACATACCGCCCACCGCAGCAATAGCCATTGTTATTGGCATCGCCCCCCCCCCCCCGGCAGGCGTCATCACGTCTGGCGCCGACGGTCACGGCCCGCAGACAGCCATGCTTATCACCCTCGTCTCTGCTCGAACAGGCATGCAGCGCTGTCAGCACTGTATCAGCTAGAGATCATGCCTTTTCCGGACGCCTGCCCTCTCCGTAGACTCCGCAGGCTGGTATAAGTATCCGTTTGCTGCCCTTTTCTGCTCTGGTGCCCTGATTATTCTTATCCCCCTCAGTAGCTGTAGTTATCTGTGTCTGCACACACACGTACACATATACATACATATACACACATACACATACACACCATGCCAAACGAAAACATCAAGGTCACAGTCTTGGGGGCTGCCGGCGGGATCGGTCAGCCTTTGTCTCTTCTGCTCAAACTCAATCCCCACATCACAGAGTTAGCCCTTTACGACGTCGTCAACGTCCCCGGCGTAGCCGCAGACCTCCATCACATCGATACGGACGTGAAGATCTCTTGCTTCATGCGTCCGGAGAACAAGGAGGATGAAAACAAACCTCTACAGGGGGCTCTCAAGAACTCCAACTTTGTAATAATACCGGCAGGGATCCCCCGGAAGCCCGGCATGACCAGGGGCGACCTTTTCAACATCAACGCATGCATATGCGCCGAGTTGGCTACCTTCATTGCCCTGAACGCCCCAGAGGCGATTGTGTTGGTCATCTCCAACCCGGTCAACTCCACGGTGGCCGTGTTCAAGGAGATCTTTGTCAAACATGGAGTCTTTGACGCCAAGAAGTTGTTCGGTGTCACCGCCTTAGACCATGTCCGTTCAAACACGTTCTTGTCCGAGTTGATCGAAGGCACCCTACCTCAACATTACGACATCCCCGTCGTGGGCGGCCATTCCGGCCACTCCATCGTCCCGTTATTCTCCCAGTCCAAGGGCGACGTCTCCTTGAAGATCCTCAACGACGAAAACATCCTAGACGCGTTGATCCACAGAGTCCAGTACGGTGGTGATGAAGTCGTTGAGGCCAAGCAGGGCAAGGGCTCGAGTACGTTGTCGATGGCCTACGCCGCCAACAAATTCTTCAACATTGTTTTGAACGGCTATCTCAATCACAAACAGACAGAACTAGCAAGTTACATATATCTAGACGATGCCATTCCAGGTGTGACGGAGTTGAAGAAAGACTTGAAGCCTCTCTTAGACGCCCAACATTTGGACATGCCGGAGTTCCTGGCAACCCCAATGACCTACGGCCCTGAGGGCGTCGCAACGGTGGACTACACTTGGGTCAACGCAATGAACAACAAGGAACGTGAAATGTTCTACATTGCTACAGGCTTCATCAACCAGAACGTCGAAAAGGGTGTCAGCTTTGTTAAGGCATAGAAATACCGCCAAAAATATACCATTTTTTCTATCCTATATCAATATTATTCTCCCAGGTTTTGTTTTCTATCTCTATCTGTTTTTCTTGATTGTTACTTTTTTTTTCCTATGTAAGATACATCGATCAGTAAATATTTATATATTTCTTCCGCAAGACGTCATCTCTTCTCGTTTATCATGTCCCCTTCGGCTTCGCAGCATACTTCTTATCAAGAGATTCCCAGAAAACTGTCAAGTTCCTACTACTGCTTCTGTGGATGATCATGACAAACATCCCAACAAAAGGTATGAACCCAATTCCAAAATCAACCACAATGTTAAAGATCATAGTACCCATATCCTTCAACCCCAAAAAGTGCTGCTCCGAATTCCTTCTGACTTTTATATGGCCCTTGTTCCAACTGAGGTCGAGTCCGAGTCCAAGTGTAACCATACAACAGAAAATCCACATGTTAATTGTCAATACAACATAGTTGCCAATGAAGGGAACGATTTGGAGCAATGGACCAAAGCCGAATCCAACCCTTCTGGACTTGTAAGCCGTAACGGATGGGTTGTGGGGGCTGGCACCATTGGCTCTAGCTTCAATTGCAACTTCTCCGTCCACTTGGTTTAAGTTCTCACTAGTATAGTCTCTCTGGATTTCGGCACTTTCTCTGGCTCCAAACAGACGATTCAGAAAGTTGGAAACCTTCAGTCCGAAAATGCTCTCATCCATCCAGTAGCACATACTCTTGATCCTCATAACCTGGTCATTCAATTCCGCAGGCACCCCGTCTGGAAGTCGCCGAGAAATCAACTTAGCTTTGCCGTTGGTATCTATGAAAGTCTCAAAATAGGGATCAAAGTACTCCCCTGTACCGCCATTGGTAAACTTGACAAATTTCGGCCTTGTGGTACCGAACTATAAGGAAATAAGTTAAGAGTTAATGTTAGTATAATTCATCCCTATGGGTAAGAGCAAGGTAATAAAAGCCCGAAAAAATAAGGGGAGGGAATACTCACAACTTTCAGCATCACTACCTTCAGGAGCTGATCAACTATGAACGTCATCTTTACAGCTTGAATTTATGACAAAGGATCAGTCGGATAAGGCAAGGCTCGAGATGATACGTCTCACATTCCGTCCAGGCAAGGATACGATGATAACTAGAAAACGAGGAGAATATATACCAGCCTCGAAATTGGAGGGACTGGTTGAAGGCTTGTCTCTCCGAGATATCCTGACCGTTATAGGCCGCCAGGAACACGCACATCTACACTAATTACACATAGTAAGCCTAAGCTTACGGTCGAGGTACTCCAACAGGTCACAAGTAATACTTGTCAGACAGCCACCCATTCCCATCTCTCTGCGTCAATTCCGAAGAAGTACACACAAAGAGATAAAGATCATCGCTCCTTTATTTGCCTGACGAAAAAAGGAATAAAAAGTGAATAGGTGGTTCGTGAAACGTCCAGATGACTAGATTGCAAAGAATCGTAGGCAAAGCTGTAATGACAGATCACTAATCCAGCAATACACCGACCCGAAGGCCGCTGCTGAACATGCTGGACACTATTCTCACTTTGAGGGTATGGGGGTTCTATCTCATCAACCAAGTTGGAAACAGTGGCTCTTTAGAAGAGTCAAAGAGAGACGAATCCTATAGAAATGATCCTATGAAGTACGTCGACAAAGAAAGAAGAACCTCAAAAGATTAGTGTGCCCGAACACATTGTGGAAAATATCTATCAAGGGCGGGCACCCTTGCCCTTTTATACTTGTAGATGTTCGAGTAGAAAAAAATTTTCAGTTGCTAAAAGGGGTAAAAATGAAAATTCAAAAAAAAAGCTGAGAGACAGGGTTTCTTTGCGTGATTTCTATCTAGCAATTTAGCGGTTATTCACTTTTTAGATGGCGACTAGAGGCCAGAATTATTAACAAGAATACTGTTATTAAGCAAATAATTAAACCCAGTTAAATAAGTTTGATATACAAATGATTTTATCTATTTATATACACCATTAGATGTAACCGATCTTGTTAGCAATGTCTAAAGCATCGTAATCAGCAGTCAATCTGACGTAAGCCTTCTTGGTACCGTTTGGTCTGATCAAAGTGTTGACCTTAGCGACTTCAACTTCGTATAATTCCTTGACGGCTTGCTTGATTTGGTACTTGTTGGACTTGATGTCAACTTGGAAAACCAAGGTGTTGCTGTCTTCAACCTTCTTGGTGGCAGTTTCAGATGTGATTGGTTGTTGGATGACCTTGTAGGAGTCCAATCTGTTGTAGTGTGGAACAGACTTGGTGTACTTTGGAGATCTTGCCAACTTCAAGGTCTTTGGAAGTCTGAAGGTAGTGGAAGTTCTGACCTTGACGGCCTTGGAAGAGTTAGCACCCTTAAGAGCGGATTTCTTAGCAGATTGAGCCTTAGCGGTAGCTGTATAGATAGAGACAATGAGGGGGGGTAAAGTAAATGTTAGTATTTGTTCATTTGTGGCTAAAGAAATTTCCACCAACTCTTTCGTTATGCGATCAAGTGATAGGGTTCGTGGGCACTGAGCACACGAACTATTTATTGATAAATATTCTTGCTTTCAAGACTTGATATATATAAAGCAAAAAAGCAAGTATACAGAGAGACTGGGTCTCTCTGTCTGCACAGAACATTTGCTTATTGAAGATCTGTTTCCTTCTGTTTCTCCATTTTTTGTCTCTAATGGAAAATCGTTATCGTATCAATTATCCTCGAAAGAGTCGTGGTGCGCTGTTATATGATACTTACAAGAAGCCATTTTGTCTGGAGATTAAGTCTAGGGAAAGAGACTGCACAAGATTACGTGCCGTCCGCTAAGTCGATAACCGTACTTCTAAGTAGTAGAAAGTTATTTCACGGTGAAATAGGGTGAGCGGGAGGGAGTAAGTGAGCGACTGGCGAGGGAGCGACGGACGAGGAAAATTTCATTGCGTGCTTGCGACAGGTTCTGTTGCAACAAAACCCTTGCCTTACGCACGTGACTATAAAAGGGTTTGTGGAGACTTATAGTAACAGTTAGTCGATATGAGATGGGATGATCTATCATTATAAATATGCTATTTACATGGGCTATATAAGAGAGAAAAGGAATGGCAGTGACGTGACGCATGCAGATCAGATTCTTCTTCTAGAAGGTGCTCTGTTACCACCAAATGCGATCGGTGTCAAGTCACTGAGTCTTGATATGTACTCTCTGATGCCATTTCCCTCCTTACCTTTGAGTGCGTCGAAGAAGGCCTTTCTTCCCTTACCGAAGCCTCTGACGACTATTTCTAGCTTGCCGCTGTCTTGGAGTAAACGCTTTTCGTTGATGTTCTTGAAAAAGTGGGATGAGAGCTGGAAAGAAGCTTCGTACTCGCCTCTCTGTGCCTTTCTGAATCCCAAATATCCTGTGGACTGGGAAATGACTATTCTCTGTGGCAAATTCAAGAAGTACAAGACTTTCTCGTTGAATGATTCGCTAGGGTGGTTGGCTGGGTAGTTTTTATCCATCTGGACGTTCGTCAGGGTGAGAAACGTATTATTCTTCTTGAAGTTGCAGTGCAACACATTTTTCACAGTCTGTATATCTTTTATCTTCTTGGTTGCAGCCTTGCTTTCTTTGTTCAGCTTGGAAGGATTCTTCGCAGCTTCACCGAAGGTGGTGATGGTATTCTTGGCAGCAGGGGAAGTGGAAAATGCCCTCACGGAGCCACGGGCAAGCCCAACAAAATTACCAAACATCCTTGTGGCGTCAATCTGTCTGCACTGGTAAGCTGACCCTTGTACTACCCTTCCGTACTGCACCCGCTGCTCTTCCCCAACCATCCGTCCGTCCATTCGTTTCGAATTCATGTTATTCCAGACTCAGCGAGGAGGTCTGGAAAAAGAGAGCCCGACAATTCAATATTTGCTGCATGGTGCACGGGTGTTCCTCTTTATCTACTTGAATTTCGATCCGAGGAAACGTACTAGGACTAGATCCGAAGTAGAACATGTTAAAAGTTTGGAAGGATGCTGGAAAGTATCACACCGCAGAACCTGCATCTGAAAAGATGACAGATGTGTATTTGGACGTCTCGATAGGAGGCAATTTCAAAGGACGGATAGTGATCGAGCTTTTTGAAAAAGATGCACCTCTGGCTTCTAAAAACTTTGAGACCCTATGTACTGAAAAACAATTACGCAACACCTACTTCCATCGTGTGATCAAGAACTTCATCATCCAAGGAGGTGATACCACTGTCAAGGATGGACGGACGGCTGAAGAATATCCAAATCTCGGAGATATAGGCAAAGATAGGAGTGGTACCTCGAGTTTTAATGGAGAGTGTTTCGAAGATGAAAACTTGGTTGATCTGGATAGGAAATTTCTCGTTTGCATGTCAAACTTCGGAGAAAAGAACCACAACATGTCCCAGTTCTTTATCACACTTGAAAAGTGCCCTCATTTGAATGGAAAGCATACGGTATTTGGGCATGTAAAACATGGTAAATCGATAGTTCGAGAAATTGAGAAAAGTGACATCATTTCCAATAAAAACTCAGACACGAATGCATGGCTTCCGTCCCAGAAAATATTGATTACAGATACAGGTCTCTGGAAAGAGAATGACCCACTGCTGAATGAAATAGCCTGTGTCGATACCATAGGTGGGGACATTTACGAGGAATATCCCGATGATAACGAAATTGAAGATTTAGACTTTGGAAATGTGGAACAATCCTATAACGTTACCACCATCATAAAGGACTCTGCGACATTATTATTTAAAGCAAAGCGTTTGTCTGACTCGCTGATGAAGTACAAAAAAGCATTAAGGTACTGCAATGAGTTGTTGCCGGATGATGAATCTAACAAAGAAATGTATATGAAATTTCAAGAGCTCAAGAAAACGCTATATCTTAATATGTCTTTGATCGCCTTGAACACACAGGATTACAATGCCTGCATTAACTACTGTGGGTTTCTGCTACAAATGGAAGATGTGCAACTCACGAACGTGCAAGCATCTAAGATTTTCTATAGATTGGGGAAATCGTATGCTAGCATGAAGAAGTACGATGTTGCACTTGAGACGCTGAACAAGGGACTCATAGTCAGTCCCGAGGATCCTTCAATCAAAAAAGAGTTCGATGCTGTCAAAAAAGTAGTCGACGATGCCAAGAAGGAAGAAAAGGCAAGGTATGCAAAGTTCTTCAGCTAGTTATAGTCCTAGTTCGTACATAGATAGATTAATAACCAATCCCAATTAACTTTTGCGTTGCGCTTACGTAATCTGATTGTCATTCAGGTCGAGATAAGTTGCGTGATAAATCTTCGTTCCAATGACAATGCATCCATTTATCATCAGAATCAACAGACGATTCATGGCCGTAGTCTTTTTTTAACCATAGGGGCAACATACGAAATTATCCGAAGTTCATGTTATGAACAATACTTCAGGGACTTTGGATGATAAAAGGAAGAATGATGGTGATGTGAAAAGGAGAAGTAGTAACGTCCAGTTTCAGAAGCTTGACATCGGTGAATTGAAGAGCAGATTGCCAGATGAGGTGATTTCATCTCTTTCCAAAGGACTAGAAGATATTGTCAATGGTACTCAAGATATGGGTGCTGACATGTCTAAAAGACGTCGTTCGAGCGTACTCCGAAGAATGTCAGTAGGGTTTCAAATTGACCCGCCGATTGCAAACCCCACTTCTCCACCGGGGAAGGTTAGAATTGATTTGGAAAGATCCCTCTTGCAAGATGAAAACCCATTATACGAGGGTGACAGTGGCGATGAGTTGGACGATGTTCATGAAGAGAACAAATATGATGATAGCGACACCGAGCTGTATAAAAGATCGAACTCGAAAACTCCGGCGTGCAGAATCACAGATTTTGAGCCATTGACAGTTTTAGGCCAAGGTGCTTACGGAAAAGTGCTTTTAGTGAAAAACAGGAACACCGGAAAGCTCTTTGCGCAAAAAGAGTTGAAGAAGGCATCAATCATTGTCAATAACAAGAATGTTGAACGGACGTTGTCCGAGCGGACTATTCTATCGGAGGTAACATCACACCAAAACATTGTCAAGCTATTTTATGCCCTTCATGATAGTTCCAAGCTTTACCTTCTGATGGAATATATTCCTGGAGGGGAGTTATTCAAATATCTTGTTCAAGAAAAGTTTCTCAATGAGAAGAAAACATCATTTTACATCATTCAGATGTCAGCAGCTTTGAGATTCTTGCACAACTTTGGTATTGTTTATAGAGATCTCAAGCCTGAAAACTGTATGTTGGACAAAGATGGTTATTTGATACTAACAGATTTCGGCTTAGCTAAAAAATCATCGCAGAGTAGTGATGAAGGTTATTCAAATGACAATTGGTGTACTTCAATCATTGGGACACCAGAATATTGTGCTCCAGAGGTGCTAAAGGGTGAAAATTACGGTTTCAAGGCAGATTGGTGGTCTCTAGGCTGTGTGACGTTTGGTTTGCTCACTGGTAACCCACCATTCATAGGTAATGGTCACAAGACGATCATGAATAAAGTGATAAAGGAAAAGCCCAAGTACCCCTTTTATGTGACAACAGAAAGTAAAGAAATTCTTAACAAACTGTTGAATAAAAACCCGGCAAAGAGGTTTGATGTAGATATGGAATGGGCGAAGTTTCAAAAGCTGCCGTTTTTCAGATACCACAAGTTCAAAGATGTTGAAGAAAGGAAAATTGAGCCACCCATAGTACCAGTCATTAGAAACTTAGAGAAAGCAGAAAATTTTGATGTAGAATTCACCAGTATGAAATTGAGCGATTTGAATGTTGGTGGGATGGATATAAATACCCTCCATGATGGCACGGAGCAAGAAGACTTCTTCACGGGTTTCTCCTTCACAGCAAGCAACAGTTTCGTCGACAACTATTTGTGATTACGGTTCCTTACCAAAATGGCTTGTAAATATTTGCTTTATATGTATGTCGTATGTATATGTCGTGTATATAAAAAGAACGTTCTATGTATTCGGCGAAGTAGAATCACAACTCAAAAACCTGGCAATTCAAATTAGACTTCTCCAACGCCTTCTCCGTCAATGCCCAAGGAACTCCAAAAATCCCAGCGTTGATTTTTGGCATATTCACGGTGTACTGCAATACATCAGGCTTACCGTCGGCATCTAGAATCTGTTTATTGTAGTTCTCAATGATCTGTCTCGAAGTGACATTCTCTATAAGACTTGGGTTTTGTAATTTATGTTTCAAATCAAGCATCGCAGATTCCGTATTTTTTGCTATTTCTAGTTCTGATTCCTGGCCAATAACGCTGGTAAATAGACAGACAACAATAAGTTGATCTTTCAGTCCGTTCACAAACCCGGCATCACTTGATGAAACTGGCAACAATAATGAAGTTCCAAGTAGTTCAGTAGGCGATCGGAAAGAGTGGCAGTAAGTGTGATATAATTCATAACTACTGAAATATCTTGTCTTGAAAACGCTGGCTATCCCACCTCCCCAGATACCCAAACAATTACAAGCATGAGCAATTAGTAATGGTCTGGATAGCGTGGTTTTTGTAAGTTGAAATAAATCACCTTTAGCGTATCTAATCATCAAATGGCACTCTTCTTGCTTGTGGAGGCCCCTACTGATTGCAAGCTGGTAAGGGTATACTGACTCGTAATTGGCTTAGAGATTTTGATAATCAAATAACAAGAATGAGACAATCAGATAACCATCCCATGAATTGTAAACACAAGAAGACAGACACAGCCTTGTCATGTCTACGGAGAGGCTTTGAAAAAAAACTGTTCGGCAGAAGGTCAACCTACTTTTTCCGATAATGCACCCAACGAGGTGTGGTACTCCAGGGGAGAATTTACTTAGTACTATTAGGATGCTTAAAGAGGAATGGACCCTGAATTGAAGAGGGACCTCGAGGAACTAAAAAAATCCCTTCGTTCCAGCAATCTTTCCACCAGAAACAGAGTACTTTCTATAGTTAAGGATAGTGACTATGTTAACAAAGTGAAAGAAAAATACTATCCTGAGATACCTGTCATTCCCAACGATAGATGTGGAAGATGGTATGTCGATCCGAAGTATTATGAACATGATTTACTCCCCTCATATTTCAAATCGACGGACGGTCACACTAACAACTGGTCATTTTCAACGAGACGATTGAATTTGCATTTGCTTTCGCAAATCAGAGAGAGAAAAGGCATAATCATTGTTGATTCCACAAGAAGAGGTAAAAAAATACCGGACTCTTTCAGCAAAACTGTTCCCATATGGATAGCTATTATCAACAAGTTCTTATTTCCGGATGCATCGTTTGATGATTTATTTTTCACACCTGAAGAAACTGTCTCAGAGTACGAACATTCTAGGATACTACGTTTGCTGTCAGACTTTTACCAAAACGTGGTGACATTCGAAGATCTCATCAAAGATAAGATACTTGCAAATGTTGAAAAATCGGAAAAGAGGAAGATGCTTAAACCATTCTGGATCTATCCTGGATGTAGAAGGTATCCAATATTCGCCGATTCAGAAGAATACTTACCCATCATTTTACTTTCTGCAAGTGAGCAATCACAGGATGGAGAAAATAAAATGTTCGGGTACACATATGTTCAAGGAGCCGGGGATGATCATGAATTATGGTCCCGAGGCTTGAGCCCCCAAATATTTTGGTCAAAGTTCGAGGAAATGACCGATTTTATCAATATTACTGATCATCAAGCTGATGCTATTATTGATGAGATTGTTTCCAATACTAAGCAAAAGGAAGCAGTGTCAGCTACCGGTAATGCGAGTAAGTTCTGGAGGTCGGAAGACATTGTGAAAGTTACAGAGATACTACATTTTGGGAAAATAGATAAAAATTTATCATTCAAAGAAACTGAGATTGATGATGCATTTGGTTTTGATAAAGTGATCGTTTTGGATTCCTCTTTTAACCATCAAGTAGAGCATGAGAAAGAGCAAAGGGTGTTTGCTTTTAATCTTGACTCAGGATCGAAAAAGTCATCTAAACAACTAAGGAGTGTTTTGTCGGACATAATGGAAGTATTGACAGGCGGAAGTGATATCCGCAAAACTCTTATTGTCTGTAATAGTGGGGAAGATTTATCTGTTGCAGTTGCAATATGTTGCCTGAACCATATTAACGGGATGGATAAAAGAACGATAACTAAGGAGACGATTCGACGAGATCTCATTAGACTCATGGGGCTAAGGAAAGTGAATCCACAGCGTGCAACGCTTAATGCAGTGAATGCATATTTAATGTCTTGATAGAGAATCTATTAAGGTAGGCTCGACATAATTTTATATAGTAAAAGAAGGTAGAATTAAGAGTTTTGATTTTTATTTTTATTGTCCGTTTGAATGCATGCAAAAAGCTCTTAAAGGGTCTACTTTTTACCGTTAGGGGTGGAAGATTCGATATTGTAGTTGAACTCCTGTGAGGAGTTGTTACTTTCAGAGGTGCCACCTCTTTCGAAATTCCTACCGGCATATTGTTTATTTTTTTGATACCATTTGTAGTTTTTTGGCTTGGAATAAGAATGTTGAGACTGCTGGTGTTGCTTTTGCTGAAAAGATAATGGTGTTGACATATTCTGCTGAGACTGTTGCTGCTGCTGTTGAGGAGTGGAGTAGTAGTAGTAAGCAGGAGGAGGTGGTACACCTTGGGCAAGGTAGTAATTCATGCTATAAGATCCCATTGGAGTGTGTGGCACTGACACAGGAAATTGTGGAGTGGTTGGAGCTTGCGAAGGATAGTAGTAGGGCTGGGGAGTAAGAATGTAACCTGGAGCTTCGTTGGCATAATTGTCTTGAGTATAATTAAAGCTGTGATTTCTGGAATTGTTATACGGATAGTTTTGAAATGATGTCATCGAGGAGGATCTAGAAGAACTGTACAGCCTAGGACGATTTGACTTACTATTGGCTCTTTTGTTTCTAGGTTTGCTTTTCCATGTAGTATTATCGGTTCTCGACTCTGAGGGTGGGATAAATGAGGTATCCAATGTTTCCGTGACTATATCGACCTCTTCATCTTCTTCCTCTCCTTCCTCTCCTTCCTCTCCTTCCTCTCCTTCCTTTCCTCCCTCTCCTACTTTCTCACATTCATTTTCAGTTCCAATCACATTATCAACTTGGTCCGAATTAACTCCTACTTCACCAACCCTAGCATTCAGGTTGCTGATGCCAAGGTCACCATCTCCTATAACACCTACTTTCAAGTTTTCGGCATTAGAAATACTATCATATTCAATATCAGATACAACAATGTTTTGGTCCAAATCACCCTCGTCAGATAGATGTCTCTGGTTTTTCACCTTTTGGGCGGCAGAAGGAGAGGAAATTCCTATACCCGTAAGTGCTGAATCAAATTTGAGCGCTAAATCCGTATCTATGGATTGATTTGAATCCAAAGCATAATTGAACTGATCATTAGTGGTGTTTCCCATATTTGTCCTTAATCTACTGTTGACTTTTTTATTACGCTTCTTCTTTGGGGGGTTGCCACACCTATCCTTGCCATACGAGATTTTGAACTTTGTGTATCTATTTTCAAAAGAACTGTGTAGCTTTTCACTTTCTTCGCTCTGGAAATCTTCAACTGCTTTGATACAGGACAAAATGTTAGTGAAATTAATGAATGCACAAGACCCATTTTTAAAATAGTTGATCTGTTCAATCTCTCCGAAAATCGAGAAGTCTCTGCGTAAAATATCTTCATCTGGTATAGCATGGTACAGTTTTTTCAAAGTAGTTGATTTGGAATCTTTGTCATTATCAACCGAATCTTTAACATTGTTGGCAGCAGCTAAATCTTCTTCTGCGCTACTCTTACTATTCTCTTTATTTTGCTTACTGCCAATTTGAATTGGTATCAGTTCATAATCATCTTGATCTTCCAGGTCCTCATTGATACCAATATACAAGTTTCTACAAGCGCCATCATCAACCGCTACTTGAATTTCAGGGTTTAAATTACCAGAATTTCTACCCCACCCAACTTTGGCACTTTTGGAATTGATGAAAAGGCTTTCCTTGAAAGTCCTAGCAACAAAATTTGCTGCATCATGATGGTAAATGAAAGTCAAAAAAGCGGCCTTCTTGTCGGAGAGCAGTTTGATATTCTCCAAAATTCCTCCTCTGATCTTATTACAGACGTCTTCACTTGTTGTTCCATTTGGTAATCCACCCAAATAGACCGTTCTATTGCCTATATTGTTCTGTAATAACGAAGTGACAGAACGATTGTCGTTCGTCCTATAAACCGGAGGAGTGTCATACATTTGCGGAGTATAGGGCTGATGCATGAATTCATGTAATACAACAGGGGTATAACTGTCTTGGAAAAATTCAGAACTGTTCAAAAGGGTGGAGGAGTTCAAGTTGTTTGAGAGCTCATCGTCAACGTCGACGTTCTCCTCAATGGCACCAACAGCGTGGACATCAGCTGGTTCATTAATGATCTGAACGTCTGTTTCGTCAATATTCAAGCCGTCATTATTTGAGCTGTCCAGACTCTCTCTGGCATTTTTGTTGAAGTTACGGCTAGCATTGATGATGCGGCTGCCATCAGGGTTTCTATTGTCTTCATAGCTTGGTCCAACGTTACTTACACTAGTGTATGAAGTAAAGTCGGTCGATATGCGTGGAGAAGATAATGACGTTGAAGTTCTTGAATAGGCAAGCATGTTGTTTGGATGATTCTCCTTGAACAGGTCTATCTCCGATTTATCTCCAAACGTGGCATTCATGTAAGAATTGGAGGAGGAGAAGGCCGGTATGTTTACTGAATTACCGTCATTTGAGTAGAATATCTTGGAGTCTGATAGGATAGAGTTACTCAGAGGCAATTGATCGAAGCATTTGATTGCATTAAATATTGAAGTGAAATAGGCAAAGGCTGCATTTTTATCGACATTATATTCAACAGACTGCAATGCTCCGAATTTGGAGAGTTCTGTAATCAGTATCTTTTCGGATAAGTTGTAAGGTAGGTTCGACAAGCAGAGGGCTCTTGATGCACCGTTGTTGTTGATTTCATTTTGGATATAATTCGATAGAGGCAGGGAGCTTACCGGGGTTAGAATTAGTTTTGGAGACTTCAATAGATGTTTCATTTCATGCATAATGTCGGTCATTTGGAGGTAGCATTCATTAGCGGTGAAGGAGTCCATGAAAGAAATAATTACTGACCGATAGGTTGGAGGGGGGGAAGGGGATAAAGTGACAGCTGAAGTAGTCTGATTTGTTGACGGATCATCGGTTAGATCGTAGTGGCAAGTTTCGATTGGTCCCAAGGTGATCAGTTCTAGAACATCTGTTAAGGAGATATCTGACCGCAATTTGGACAGCTTTAGACTTCTTGTGTTGATCGAAGCTTTCCCGACATCTCTGAGTTCGTCATCTTTCTCTACATCTGCATCAGCATTGGTCTCGGCCTCGGCATCGATGTCGTCGACGACCGATTTTGCTGATGCGCAATCCAACTGAGAAGAAATCGTGTCTGTCAACGGGGTGGTTGCATCCTTTTCGGCGTCTTCTTCTTCGTCTATCCTTCTGCTTGTGGTCACTTCAATTCCCTCGTGGACGAGTTTCCTGGCGAAGGACCGTTTGGGTTCTTCGGCGAGCAATTTCGATTTCAAGTTGAGTCTTGTGTTTGAGTCTGAGTTCGAGCTGGAGCCCGAATTTGACGCTGGGTGGGAATTTGAGTTGCGCCTGGAGACGCCCGGGTTCTGGTTCGAGTTCATTCTCATCAGGTTCGACTGCGAGTGCGAGTAAGATCGCAGGTAGTTGGGCGACGAGGTCATGACGGTGCCAAAGTGTTCGTTCATCGGCGAGTACATGTGGGAGACGAAGGAGGAGTCTGAGGTCTGGTAGAAGGGGGAGCCCATGACAAGCTGCTTGGGCAAAAACCGCTGCGGGTAGTAGGGGCTCTCAATTTGCTGGGGCTGGTTCGGTTGGAAGTGGTTGATGCTGTTGTTGTTGTTGTTATTGTTATTGTTCAGTGACAGCGACAACTGAGGATGGGGCAGCGGCGGTGGGACGGCGGCAGAAGGAGGAATCGGCTGGCTGTACAGGTCCTGCTGTTCGTGGGATGCGGGCTGGTCCTGTTGTCGTATTCCCAAGGAGCTGCTGTAGCTGAACTTCGTCGTCGTGTTGGTGGCGCTGGTCACAGGTGGTTTTCTCGTCTGTCGGTCAATGGCACCGTGTGTGGGTTTGCCTGTGTGTTCCTTGGACATAATCTGAGCAACGCGATCCACAGCCGAGGAAGATGTATGTGTGTCTTTGTGAATTGTCTATGGCGCAGTGCAGTGGCGGGGACGGAGGCTCTTCTAGTGAACGAAAGAGAGGGAGGTGAACAGGGAGGACGACGGCAGCGAACAAACGAACGGGGACGCTATGGCAGGCACGAACAATGAGAACACCTTGACGGTACGGGGGGTAGGCAGGGGGGGCACGAGACAGGCAGGTCGACCAGAGACCCGAAACTAGGAAATAGACAAACAAAGGACAGACGTGGAAATCAGAAAATCGAATCGAGCGCCGAGAACGAAAAACGAGCACGAGAAACGGAGTGCATGCACAACATGCCGTCTCTCTGGCTGTCACTGCGAAGAACTGGGAGTCCTAGCGGAGGGGGGGGG